>JALMQS010000102.1:773398-995866 GCA_024734495.1 Forficula auricularia
CCTGAGAATAATTAATTTGATTACGAAAAAACCCATCAAAAACAATTTTGTCGAAGATGAGACCGTGATAGATCGAATTGTCACCCCAAAAACCCCCTAACCCGTAAATTTCGGTAGAGCCGTTTTCAAAATAGAACTAGGATACAAATATATATACAAACAAATATATATATATATATAAATAAATAAATATACAATTTTTGCTCGTTTAATAAGAGTAGATATGCAATGTGCAAACAGTAGACAAGAGCGGATCCAGGAATTTTTATGGGGGTGGGGAGGGGAGAATGTATATAAGATCTACTTTTTATCTCGAAGGTGTGTCGCGATCGAATTGTCCAAGCGGGGGGGGTCAGAGACGCCCCCACTCACACACACATAGAACTTTATTTTCAATTTTTTAAAAAAATAAATGTTTTTTTTTCAAATTTTTTTTACAAATTTCATATCTCATATTTTAAGTTCATTAAAATAAAAAATAAAAAATTGTTATTAATTCCCTGTCGATTTGGCCGCCGTTTTTGGCCTCTGCGTGCGACGCACGTGTTGCACTCCCGCCAGGCACGGGCCTATATGGGGGGTGGGGCGGTCGCCCCCTCCGCCCCCCCTGGATCCGCCCTTGACAGTAGAAGGAATTATCTAACGAAAAATTAAAATTATATTTGTGACTTAGGTGAGTACTATATTCTTCATTAACATCATTAAAAAAAAGGTTAATAAAAAGTTTAAAACAAAAATATTAAGCCATGCACAGTTGTTTTCCAGCCGACGTGCACTGGAGAAGGAGCAGCGGTGTAGCGCTCGAAACGTGTTAAAAATATTGATTTACATGTGCCTAAAATAAAGGAGATAACTTTTTTATTTTAACTTTTTCCATCACACTGATCCCTTTTATATATTATATATAAATAATATATTATATTCATTTATATGTATATAGCAGGGGAGGGCTGTGACTTTTAAACTAGGGGAGCTGTCCAAAAAAAGAACCCTTAATTGTTTTAAATTTTATTTTGTTCACTCATTTTAGCAAAATTCATAAGTAATAGCACGATAAAATTTTTGGTTATTTTTTAAATTTAACGTTAGATTTTTTCAATTGATTTTAAAGACAGAGCGGAAGTTTTTTTTTACTTCTCGTGATTGTTTTAATTTTTTTCATAGTTGAAAATGAACAGTCAACCGACGAGCTCTTGGAAGCCAAATTAATTGTCAAATACTTCAGCAAAAACATCTTTTAATTTATCTTTCACAATTAATTTTTTTAATGCAATTTACAGACAGGAGTCACGTACATGGGTCACTTTTCAACTTGATAAAATCGAACTTTTTTCCATAAGATAGCTAAAGTGATCGAATTCTTTCCATTTTCTTTAAATTTGTTGACGTCACAAAGTTACATAAGTTTTAAATTAAAGCAAGGGGAAATAAAGATAAACGAGATTAAAATATGACTCAGTATGTAAATAGGTATTCTTGATGGTTTTAAATCTTGGGGATGGGCCAGCATCCTTGGACAGCACCCCACTGGTATATAGATATATATTAATTTTTATCAAGCAGAGGATATCCTCATTGAATTGCTTTTGAAAATTGACTGCTTTGCTACTCTTGACAAGAAATTATTTTCAAATATATTTTACCATAAGTTGATTAGAAGAAACAATTTTTATGTGATTCCTTATTAAAGAATTAATCAATTAAGAAGGTAGTTGCTTCATCATATGGGTTTTCTTAGGATTTTTTTTAATTTAGATAGATTATTACCAAAGAGAAACAAAGAGGTTGTCCTCTGCTTGATGCAAATAAACATACACACATATATATCGAGATGATATATCTGTATATATATTATTTATTTGTTTGAGACTATAGTTTCGAAGACTTGGTCTTCATCATCAGTCTTTCTTCAATTATAAATGTTTTTCATGGAGTGAATATCATATGGATATTGAAAACTTGGTGTTCTTTCGTCACTGCTGGAGGGCTAGGAACTAGGAGATTAGTTCCTAGCCCTCCAGCAGTGACGAAAGAACACCAAGTTTTCAATATCCATATGATATTGACTCCATGAAAAACATTTATAATTGAAGAAAGACTGATGATGAAGACCAAGTCTTCGAAACTATAGTCTCAAACAAATAAATAATATATATACAGATATATCATCTCGATATATATGTGTGTATGTTTATTTGCATCAAGCAGAGGACAACCTCTTTGTTTCTCTTTGTGAATCAACAACTCTGCTACTCTCGGCAAAACAAAAACTTTTCAATTAAGATAGATTATTATTTAAATACTTCTGCATCAATTGGTGGCAAAACGAAATTTATGAACAATATAGTTCCGGGGATATTAAATTCCAAAGATCGAGTATTTCACTCTTTCTCATACATTGCACTATACGGGAAATCGGAAAGTTTACATACATATTTAATTATAATTAAGAAACTCTTCTTACCACCTTACCAGTGTTATAAAAAACTAAACCAACATTAAACAATAACTAATATATTTTTTAAGAAAATTTTAATTTATAGTTACAAAACAGTTTCTGAGATAATAATGAATAAATAATTAAAAATGTATAATGAAAAATTTACACTAAAAACAAGCTGGCAACAACGCATGTATTTAACCTAAAAAGTGTGTCAACTTTAGTACTTTTTTGCTTCGGCCATTGTCGCAACAGCTTTCAATCGCTTATTAAGAACTTTTTGTTTTATAAATCGACCTTTATGATGTATTTTATATGTCATTTCTATGATAAAAATATTCAAGCTCGGACAATGTTGGCAGATTTGTCAAATGAGCACGGGATTGGCTAAGAGTGGTACATAAACAGCAAAAAGTTTTGGGCTTATGAATTATGAATCCTTATTATCTGTTCTATATACTCTAGCATTAACTTTTTGCTAGTATTGTCGAGAAACAACTACCTTAATTAGAAGAAACAATTTTTAGGTGATTCCTTATTAAAGAATTAATCAATTAATGGCTTGATAAAGTTCTTAATATGATTTATTTAAGAATTCCATTTAGAAATTAGAGTATGTAGATTGTATTTATGATTTTTTTTTAAATTAATTTAGAAATATTTATTACATATTTATTATTTTGATCACGTACTCTAATTTTATACATCTTCAACGAGGGGATCGAATGTCTTCAATTTTTCTATTGAGAAATAAATATAGTGTCCGAAAGCTAAAAGTGTTCATGGGCTGCGTTCTATTCCAGACACGATCTGAACTTGGCAAAATGGCTTTCAAAAGGAAACGCTCTATCAGCTGAAAATCAGGTCGGTAAAAAATCCAACGTTAAACAATTTCACCTTGAATATGCCCAAATATCTAATTTAGTGAATAAGCCAAAGATAACTAATAGGTATTTTAATAAAATAAAAGATGGAAGTATTTTTTTTTTTTTGAGGGAAAAAATAATATTTGAAAATTTTTCGTCATTGATCATATCATCAGAACTTGACCAAATTAATATGGGACCACCCCTAAGGTACACCCTTTCCAATAAAAAAAGAATCATCGAAATAGGTTTAAATGGCAAAAAGTTCTCGCTGAACATGCATAAAAATAAATAAATTAATTAATAGTTAGGTATCCTGACTACCTTGGAGCTATACTGATCCAAACGCAGAAAGAATAATTAAAATCGGTTCATAAACAAAGAAGATATGCCTGAACAAGCATAACAAAAAACGTCAAATACCAATGAAAAAAACGGGACCAATCGGAAACTATACTGAACCCAATGCAAAAAAAATCATCAAAATCGGTTCACAATTGGCGAAGATATCAGGCAACATAGACACAAAAAAAAATTCAGTCTAATTGAGAACCTCCTCCTTTTTGAAGTCGGTTAAAAAGTTTCAAATAAATAGTTTTTATGTTCATTATTTTACTTTGAAGGCCAATAATAAAATAATCATATATCCATGAACATGAATTTATGCATTGTAAAAACAAAATCTTTTACCCGGCTAATTTATATATGTAATTAAACACCCTTATAAATAATAATTTTTTAATTGGACCCATTTCCCATAAACAACCTGGCCTGTATATCTCTCTTTAGATATAATCAATTCGAAATGCTTTGTAATAAAATCTGCTGCATTATTGGATAAATTTCCTTTTATTATAACTATCAGCTTAGCAATTGATATAGTATGTAATCCAAATATCGTTGATTTTCTAATATACATGAATACAATACACCCTCGTAGATATTTTGTCAAAAGTACAAAGGGAAACAAACAACCCCTCAGATATTTCATTTGTGTTGCACAACGACGCCGGGATATAATAATAAATAGACTTCCACTTGGTCCATTGTTTTTCCTGTTATTTACTAGATATTTGACTTTTATTAAACCAGCAGTCTGACGTAGCCGTTCGAGTGAAAAGTGGTTTCTTTAACTAAAGATGCTTTCATTGAAAAGTTTTTATTTTGCCGAGAATAGCAGAGTTGTTGAATCATAAAGAGAAACAAAGAGGGTCCTCTGCTTGATGCAAATAAACATACACACCAGCGGTCCATGTATACTGTGGATGCAGCGCATCCCTAAAATTTCAAACATTTAGAGCAGGGGTGTCCAATCTTTTGGCGTACACCGGCAGCATTTGAAGTAAAAACAAATGAAATAATTCAATTGAAATGTTTTTGTTTTGCCGAGAGTAGCAGAGTTGTTGATTCATAGTAAATTTATAATAGGATTAGTAGCGAATTGGAAAAAATTAAAAACATATAGGTAGTTTTTTTTAATAGGCTAGACTTTTTGTCAATTTTGTATCCACTGTGGAAGTCAAAATAAATTAACGAAACGACTGGCTCATTTAAAAAAAACTCTATTTTTTTTAATTCTATCCAATTCCCTACTATTTCTGTTATATATTTTGAAGATATTTTTGGAGACATTTGTTTTTACAAAAAGAAACAAAAAGGTTGCCTCTGCTTGATGCAAATAAACATACACACATATATATCGAAATGATATATCTGTATATATATATATATTATTTATTTTGTTTGAGATTATAGTTTCGAAAACTTGCTCTTCATCATCAGTCTTTTTTTAATTATAAATATTGTTTTTCATGGAGTCAATACCGTATGGATATTGACTCCATGAAAAATCATAATTTTAATTAAAAAAGACTGATGATGAAGAACCAAGTCTTCGAAAGTATAGTCTCAAACAAATAAATAATATATATATATACAGGTATATCATTTCGATATATATGTGTGTATGTTTATTTGCATCAAGCAGAGGACAACCTCTTTGTTTCTCTTGTAAAAACAAATGCCTTCAAAAATATCTTTAAAATATATAACAGAAATAGTAGGGAATTGGATAGAATTAAAAATAGAGTTTTTTAAATGAGCCAGTCGTTTCGTTAATTTATTTTGACTTCCGCAGTGGATACAAAATTGACAAAAAGTCTAGGCTATTAAAAAAACTACCTATATGTTTTTAATTTTTTCCAATTCGCTACTAATCCTTTTATAAATTTACTCTGGATACGAATGATGTAACATTATCTTAAAAATATTTATATCTAATAAAAAAATGGAGTCAAAATATGACATAATTGTTATTATTTTTTAAGAAATCTTGAAATATTATATATTTTTTCACAATCATAATCTAAATTCTGGCCTTTTATTTTTCGAAAAATTTTGGGGGAATTGTCCAATTTCTTCTAATTTTAAAAACAAAAAAAATTAGGTCAAATTGTATCAAATATGTTTTCCAGTAAGTATATAAAAATCTTAATGTTTTAAAGAAATTTATAATTTTATGTCGGGCCACATTCATTGCAGTGCTGGGCCGCGAGTTGGACAGCCCTGATTTAGAATATTTTCATAAATATCGACTTCAAAATTTCAGGAGGATTAATAAATTTTCAAATTATTAACCGTTATTTGAAATATTTCTATAAAAAACATTTTTTGTTTGAAAAATATATTTAAATGAAATAAATCGAATATCGAAAAGAAATAAAATTGTTTCATAGTTTCAAGGGGCAATTAAAATGAATGATATTCCGAAAAGGGTGCTGATAGAAGGTTTGAAGTCCCTGCCTGGTATATCTTCCAGTAAAAGCATGTCAAAGACAAGTCCAGACGAGTTTTAATCGGATAAAAATTGTTCTCGTTGAGGAACTATGTATTAAAATAGAAATAATACAAATAAAAGGAATAAATAAAGATGATTCGGGAATTTTTGGACTAATCTATTTCTAAGAACTCTCAATATATAAGATCGAAAATAACTACGAGCGCTTAGACAAGTCATAGCTTGCTTATAGCAATATAATTAGGAGAAGTTTATGATTTTCTTATAACAAATGATGCCGTATTTTCGCTGAAATTTGCAAAAAAAAAAAAAAAAAAAAAGGGGAAGATTGAAATAAAATTTCAAAAAATGAAGGGTAGGTACCTCTTTTGGACAGGATATCACCTGGTTGAAAAGTTACCAACCGCCACTGATACACACCTATAAATCAAATATATATATTAGTGTATATACACATTTATTTATTTGAGACTATTGTTTCGAGGGCTTGGCCTTAATCATCAGTCTTTTTTTAATTATAAATATTATTTTTCATGGGGTCAGTATCACGTGGATATTGAAAATGTTTGTTCTTACTTAGCAGAAAGGCTTAGTTATACATTTCAATACTGACCCCATGAAAAATAATATTTATAATTAAAAAAAGACTGATGATGAAGTCCAAGCCTTCAAAACTATAGTCTCAAACAAATAAATAATATATTTATATACATATATTATATATAAAAAATGAAAGTTTTTGCCGAGAGTAGCAGAGTTTTTATATATTGAAGGAGACAATAAAAGAGTGTGTCTTCTGCTAGAAGTATAAATTTTATTTATTTATAACGAGACTATAGTTTCGAGGGCTTTGCCCTCTTCATCAGTCTATTACAATGGATTCACATGAATAATTATAGTCTCGTTATAAATAAATCGTTATAAATAAATAAAATGTATACTTCCAGCAGAAGAAACACTCTTTATTGTCTCCTTCAACATATATTATATATTTGAAATATATGTGTATATGATTATTTGCATCAAGCAGAGGACAACCTCTTTGTTTCTCCTTATGAAAGATGCTTTCTATTTCGTTTGTTCCGTTGAACAAACAATACTTTTTGAAATGTAATTGATGTCAAACCGTGCAGGGAATCCCCGGCGCGTCAGCCAGTGCCCCTTCAATGTGGTCCCTATCCTCTATAGATTTATTTAATGGACAACAATTATTGATTATAATGTACATAAAGTTAAACCAATGAAATGAATCCATTTGAGATATTATTATTATTATTATTGATCATGTCTCATCAAAATAAAAAGTTACTAAAACAGTGAAAAAAGCTTGTACCGTTTAATAATATAGATAACTATAGATTATACATCTATATTAATATTCTTATTACATTGTGAATTTTCTACCTATTTGAACATTCATATAATTGATCTAATTACTGTTCATTCATGAATAATTTTATTTCAAATTTAATTGCCCAATTAAACGTGTTATTTTTCAAATCGGACATTAAACATTAATTATAAAGAGAGACTATCTACTTGATATATAGTACAGTAAATTTAATTATATTTTATACAAAATAATATATATTTTTTATAAATATTATATCACTCCTTGATACTTTATGTAGTAAGGAACAAATTGTAATTATTTATCTAGAAAATTATTATTCATTATTTAGCCCTAACTTTATTGATGTTAACCATTTAACCATTTTAATGGTAAAGCGATTTGAAAATTTTTATTTTCCTTCTTCCATTGATAAACTGTAATTTATTTCAAAATTAAAAAAAATAAATTAAAATCTGCAGTTTTTTCTTATGCCAGAGAGCAGATTCACAGGTTATGGCACTTTTTTTGCTAATAGATAGCCTTGTTATATTTGTAATCTACCCAAATCACATATAAATAAATAAATAAATAAATCTTTATTTCTCGACCTGCTTAGAGGCTAGAGGCACAAGTCCTCGGTGGCTAGGTCCTCCAAACATCAATACAATCTAGCTACAATACATTAATAAACATCAATACAAATTAATTACAACAATTTAACAAATAATAAACAAGTGAAAAAAAAAAAAAAAAAATAGAAATGTATGCTCATTAACAAATAGCATGACCATAGATTTCCATCAAAAGACAAAAAATAATTTAAAAATTCCGCGCAAAAACCCGATACCAGGAGCAAGCGACGTATTTTATAAGCTATCTATCAATTCTTATGTTGCATGAAATTGCATTTTTTGGATGATATTGCACGAAATCGCTTTTGTATTGCACGAAATCTCTTTAGTCGAGTTAGTTAAATATAAAAGAAATAAGCTGACGTGTTCTGATGTGGCCAACCACTTGACTTTACCATACAACCTGGCCCCTAGAATTATTTATAATCATGTAAGGGGGGGTTAGTTTTTGCATTTTTATACTTCTGGAGTCCCACTGATTATGTATACAAAATATGGTTGAGTTTGCTCAAATGGCCTAGATTTTTAATTTTAAAGCCCCCCCTCCACCCCCCTTAATTTTGGGTCGATATGCACGAAAATGTAATCAGCTCTTAATCGCAATGGACCAAAACTACGTGTGAAATTTGGTTTCGATATTCAAACTAGTTTTTGAGCTAGGTCGTCCACAAAAATTTGGTAACGCACAGATTAACTAACAAACTAACGGACAGACTAACAGACATTTTGACAAAACAATTATTATCTCAAAAAATATAATTTTTTCGATGTTAACTTATTAAAGCTTTTTTGTAGAGGGAAATACCATGTTTTTGCTCAATTTTTTTAATCAAATTAGTTTCAGCCGTTTTTGAGATATTTCGAAAAAAAAGAAGCAAAAAAACTACTTCAAGATTACAATACTAGGTTATGTTTTTTTAACGTGACTGTACTTCTCAGACTACTATATCCTCTTTATGAATGGATTGTCTCCAAGCCATTGATCTTATATCCCCTCCACTAAAAATAATCGCCCAAATATGTTTTTTTTTTTTATCAAAACTACGAGGTAAATAATTTCAATTTTTTTTTAAGTTACACCGAATATTTAATTCTAACAAAGATTAGTTTTTCGTGGTAAATTGTCCTCAAATTCTAACAGTGTGTTTATTATGCTTTTAATGACTAATATTCCAAGTTGAGAAAGACTTCTTGAAATTTTGCATTTGTGAAAGAACTACCTTAAATGAAAACAACAAAAAAATAATTGAAATTATTAAAGGTAAATAAATTGTGATATAAGTATATATCATTACCCAAATCCCCTCCCAGATAAACCGTGCGCAAAGCGGTTGTGAGCATAATCATTTTATTTATAGAGTACAACAATGTGTATTTTGCTTGAATTATACTTTATACATATACTAGTATATACAAACTTTTTATAAATTATTTATTTATTTATTTTATTTCATTATTATTATTTATTTTTTTCATCATAAATCCTAAAAAGGTTTGACAAGTCTCTAAATTAAATTACGAATTTACTATTTACAATTATTTACATATTATCTATCTACATTATTACATTTTAACTATACAAGTTTTAGATCAACAATTATGCCGTCCCAACTAATACTCATGTCTATTATGTCCGTTCTGTAATTGGACTGCCTCATCGATATTCACTTAATTCACTTATCGGTCCGTCTCCAAAAATTACTCCAATCTTATTTTTTAGAAACTTTTTTAAAATTTTAAAATATAAAATACTAGCAATTGGATGTTGATGAAAGCAGTCCACGGTGGTTGTAAAAAATAAGACTTTAGAGGTTTTATTATTTTACATTTATTTGTTAAACCGACGTTTCGGAGATTTATTCTCTCCTTCTTCAGGGTAACAAAAAGTCAATGAAAGTAGTTCAAAAAATAGTTACTTTCTGTCTCCCTTGACAATGCCAAAAAACATTATAAAATCTTTTTTCATCTCGAATAGAAAACAAAGTAAAAAATTTGGTTTTGGCTTTTTACTTTGTTTTCTATTAGAGATGAAAAAAGATTTTATAATGTTTTTTTTTTGGCATTGTCAAGGGAGACAGAAAGTAACTATTTTTTGAACTACTTTCATTGACTTTTTGTTACCCTGAAGAAGGAGAGAATAAATCTCCGAAACGTCGGTTTAACAAATAGATGTAAAATAATAAAACCTCTATAGTCTTATTTTTTACAACCACCGTGGACTGCTTTCATCAACATCCAATTGCATATTTATACCAGTCCGTCTCCTAAAGAAAATCTCTATCAATAAAATACTAGGTAGGTTTCACATAAATAATAGATTAGATGCTTGTTTAGCAGGACTCCATATATATTTCTGGGTATAAGCCTATCTTCAGGAGTTCTCAAAGGGCACTGAAATAAAATGATTTTTGTATTCCTAGTCTATCTTCAGGAGTTCTCAAAGGGCACTGAAATAAAATGATTTTTGTATTCCTAGCCTATCTTCAGGAGTTCTCAAAAGACACTGAAATAAAATGATTTTTGTATTCCTAGTCTATCTTCAGGAGTTCTCAAAGGGCGCTGAAATAAAATGATTTTTGTATTCCTAGTCTATCTTCAGGAGTTCTCAAAGGACACTGAAATAAAATGATTTTTGTATTCCTAGTCTATCTTCAGGAGTTCTCAAAGGGCACTGAAATAAAATGATTTTTGAATTCCTAGTCTATCTTCAGGAGTTCTCAAAGGACACTGAAATAAAATGATTTTTTTATTCCTAGTCTATCTTCAGGAGTTCTCAAAGGACACTGAAATAAAATGTTTTTTGTATTCAGTGTCCTTTGTGAACTCCTGAAGATGGGCTTATACCCCGAAATATATATGGAGTCGTGCTAAACAAGCATCTAATCTTTTATTTATGTGAAACCTACCTAGTATTTTATATTTTAAAATTTTATAAAAGTTTCTAAAAATTTTTTAAAAAATTTTCTTTACTTTAAATAAATATGGTTTGAATTTAATATCCCAGTCTCTCCTTTAAGCCGCTCATAAATTTGCTTTCTGAATTTAGTCCCGAGCTTATTGTTTCCCCTTGAAAAATTTGAATCCATTATTGATAATTAATTAACAGGATTTCAAATGATTGAACTTTTTTAATCAGTACCTCTCATAAAAATGTTAAAAAACTTTTTCAAGTACTTCTTGAAACAAACAAATGATGTACATTGACCCCGAGTACGAGAAACACATTTTATTAAATAATATTAATTGAATACCAATATTACCAGTCGACCAAACACGAATCTCAGTTTAAATCGCTTGCCTCGATTGACTTAATAAATTTCCTATTTACAGTTGTTTAAATTGTTTATGGATTAAACTCCACTTTCATTTATCAAACGGATTAACAACAACTAGAATTTGTCATTAGTTACAGGGAGGATTCACAAATAAATAAATAAATATATTGATGGATCTTTTGTCAAGTAGAATTTAAATTATTTTTATTCAACTTTCAATAAATCACTTTATATATATATATTCTCAAAATGATTATATTTTTATAGATGTAAATATATTTTTCAAAGTATCATTTATGACTACCCAAACCCAAAGGTTGCAAACACACTTAGCTTAGATCGAGGGGTGATCCGCGATTGGAAGTAGGTGTAAACCTCTTTGGAAGTATTTTGGAAGTACTTTGAAATATTTGGAAGTACGTGGAAATATTTGAAAGTACTTCGGAATATTCGGAAGTACTTGGAAATATGTGGAAGTACTTGAAAATGTTTGGAAGTACTTGGAAATATTTGGAAGTACTTGGAAATATTTGGAAGTACTTGAAAATATTTGGAAGTACTTGGAAATATTTGAAAGTACTTGGGAATATTTGCAAGTACTTGGAAATATTTGGAAGTACTTGGAAATATTTGGAATTACTTGGAAATATTTGGAATTACTTGGAAATATTTGAAATTACTTGGAAATATTTGGAAGTACTTGGAAATATTTAGAAGTACTTGGAAATATTTGGAAGTACAAGTGGAAGTAGGTGTACATCATATTAGGTCGCGGTTCACCCCTCGGCTTAAACACTACCTCAAATATATAATATGAAAATTAGAAGTATTCAATAAATTAATTTGGGGAGATGTCATTCCAATATTTGAGGTATTCTAAATAAGGATTTTTCGAGAAAAAGACAAAAGAATAATTTTATAAAATATTGTTATAATATTACCAGCTGCCAAGCCCACCTTCGGCGAGGATCTTCCTAGCTAAGGGGGGGGGTGTTTGAAAATGTTAGATTTCAAATTATTTTTAATCTCCCACCTATGTACATATTTAACGCATTGCTTAAGCAGGGCCAATCATTGACCTCCATTCGATCTCTTTAGCCAATCAGAGAGATCATGCCGTCTTCACCGTCGTAAGCCGATTATTATTAATTATAGTAATATTAGTATCGTTTATATTCATTAAAAAAATTTAGTAAAACAAAAAAAATATAGATATTTTAAATTAAATTAAGTAGGTATTTGCAATTCTCATCGATTTACGCAACATTTCGCCAATTTTATTTCATCAAGCGTCTCAATGATTATAATTTAATTATAAGGGATAAACAAATATGTAATAAGAATTAAATCAATTGTCCCTAATTATTTTTATAGGTAGTATATTTTGACTAATTCTTTTGTCTTTGGCTCTCTGGCCTGAAGAATTATTCAATTTATTTAAAAAGAAACTTTTGAATGATTGGATTATTATTAATATTTATTCTAACATACTTAATTCACTAAATAATATGGATGCGATGGAGTTTAATATTTTAAATCAGGCGACTGCGGGTCAGTGGTTAGAGTGTCGGGCCGCTGCCCTGAAATACGCTGGTTCGAGACCGAGTCTCGGCAGATATTTGCAGTCGCCTCCTCTTGGAAAGCAATGCCAACCTACCAAGAGTATAATTGCCTAGTTACCTCTCCAAACTAGCCGTTCGGAGCCGGCGTTATAAAAGTAGGTCCTAAAAAATAAAACTGACTTCAAAAAAATTAAATGCATCAAATAAAATAAGAGTAACTCAAAAATAAAATAAAATGCACTAAAAGGTATAAAATAATTATCTAATTTAGTTACAACTAAACGACGAAATTTTTATATGAAATCAGTTTTTGAAGTCGGTGACAAACATATACATTTTATGAATCGCACTCGACGTATCTGACTTAGTATGTTTGGCGAGTAAGCTCGCTTATATAGTTTGTTTGGCACCGACTTCAAAAAGTGATTTCATATAAAAATTTCGTCGTTTAGTTGTAACTAAATTAGATAATTATTTTATACCTTTTAGTGCATTTTATTTTATTTTTGAGTTATTCTTATTATATTTGATCCATTTAATTTTTTTGAAGTCAGTTTTATTTATTTTTATAACAATTATTTTTATTTTTCTCTTTTTAGTGATGTTATTAATAGTGACTTAAGATAATATTTTGTATCCATCTCGTAAGAGAAAGCATTGGGCGAATGAATCAGAAAATGATGAAAATATTCAATTCATAAATATAGAAATTCTCTCGAAAGGTTTGCAGGTTTTAAATGAACGTTTAAAGATTGATTGATTTTATAAAAGATTTTATTTATTATAATTTCGACTATTTACTCATAAGAATTGGAGATTTACGTTATTTTGTCATTGATCATATCATCAGAACTTGATAAAATTAATATGGGACCACCCCTAAGGTACCTTGTTTCCAATAAAAGAAGAATCATTGAAATAGGTCCATAAATAAAGAATTTATGCCTGAACATACATATCAAAAAAGGTACAAAACCAATGAAAAAAAATAATTTTTAAGAAAAAAATAAAACCGACTTCAAAAAATTAAATGCAACAAATAAAATACACTAAAAGGTATAAAATAATTATATTCTTATTTAGTTACAACTAAACGACGAAATATTAACATGAAATTACTTTTTGAAGTCGGTACCAAACAAACTATACCTATAAGCGAGCATACCTTCCAAACGTACTAAGTAAGATCCGTCGAGTGCGACTCATAAAAGGTATATGTTTGGCACTGACTTCAAAAAGTAATTTCATGTTAATATTTCGTCGTTTAGTTGTAACTAAATAAGATAATAATTATTTTATATCTTTTAGTGTATTTTATTTGTTGCATTTAATTTTTTGAAGTCGGTTTTATTTTTTCTTAAAAATTATTTTTATTTTTCTCTTTTTAGTGATGTTATTAATAGTGATCATATCATCAGAACTTGACCAAATTAATATGACACCATCCCTAAGACACCCTCTTTCGAATAAAAAAAGAATCACCGAAATGGGTTCATAAACAAAGAAGTTAGGCCTAAACAAACCTAACAAAAAAGGTCTAATACCTATGAAAAAAATCGAACAAGTCGGAAGGTAGACTGAACCCAATGCAATTTTTTTCAAAATCGGTTCACAATTGGCGGAGATATGAAGTAACATAGGCACAAAAAAAAAAAAAAAATTCAGTCGAATAGAGAACCTCCTCCTTTTTTGAAGTCGGTTAAAAAACGGGACCAATCGGTCAGTAGATTGAACCCAATGCAAAAAAATAATTGAAATCGGTTAATAATTAGCGAAGAAATCCGGTAACATAGACACAAAAAATTCAGTCCAATTGATATCCTCCTCCTTTTTTGAAATCGGTTAAAAATAACTAAACACACTCAGCACAGGTATATGTGGAGAGGAGCCAAAACGTCAGGGAGACCTGATATGGCACTTAAAGAAGAAGAAATTAAATTTACATTTACTAGTGTAAACTAGATGATTTCTGGAGGGGTGGAGAAGTTCGCCAAAGCAAGGCTAATTCCCTGAGTGAAAGAAAGAAATAATTTTTAAAAAGATAAAGTTAGTAAAGTACAACTTTATAACAGGCTCTATTAAAAATATATTTTTGCTCTATTTGATAAAATATGTTTTATATTTTTTTATATTCATTCAGCTCTCTACTCCTATTTATTTTATCAAATCAATCTCATCCTCTCGATATTTTTACTCCCCTTTCAGCAAGTGAATTTAAATTAATACGCAAATACTTTTTTAATATTGGCCCGAAAGGAAAATTTACATAAAAAATCTGGTTCATTGATTACTCGCGTAATGTTAAATTAAATCAAGCTGATCACATTGGAACGATAAAAAATGAAATAATTATAATAAATAAATTCCGAATAAAAAAAAATCATAATGAATCTTAAATTTGCTTTATTGAACTGTAATTGAAATTATTTGAAAAATCTAATTCAGTTATTTTATTTTGTAGTTGTTGTTCAGATTAAATGAGATATTTTTGATGATAATTATTAGATATAGAAAATCTATATATATAAAATTAAGGTTTTGTCTGTTCATTGCTCCAAATCACGCCAAATTTTGGTTGCACACGTTTCAAGCAAATTTATGAACGAAAACACCCTCAACAAAATTTCTGTCTGTATGTCTGTCTGCATGTCTGTTTTAGTGGTTTCCGCGAAAAGTTGCTCACGATTCACGTCAAAACGGCTAAAGGGATTATTATGAAACTTCATATCTGTATCAGATGTCTTCTAACTTACGTTTTTAGCTATATAACGTTTTAATATTTTGACCCCAAGGGTTTGGGGTGCGCGTGAATGAAAATTATCAAATAACTCCTAAACTATTAACTCTACGGCAAATTTTATGATAAGCAAAGTTGTAGGGGATGTGATTGCTGACAACTTTTGTTTAAAAAAATTCCCCCAAAAAACACCCAAAAAAAGGGGGGAGGGTGAAAAATATGTAAATTCTTGCCCTTTGAACAAACTCAGCCAAATTTTGTATACATAATCTGTGGGCCTATAGAGAGCTTGAAATGCAAAAACTAACCACCCAAAATGGGGGGGGGGGAGGATCAAAAAAAAAATATTGCTCTTGGATCAAACTCAACCAAATTTTGTATACATAATCTGTGGGTCACTAGAAGGCTAGAAATGCAGAAACCATGTGTGGGTGAAGGGGTGGAATTGGGGAGTAAGGCGTAGTAGCGGGTGGTGCAGGGGCGGGGTCCAGGGGGTTAGGCGGGGGTGTAGGGCACAGGGGTGCGTGGTGGTAGTGCAGGGTTGGTGGAGTAGGGGGTTCAGGTGAGGGTCCAGTGGCGTAGTGGAGTGGTACGGGGGTGGGGGTCCGAGGTGGGTGGGGTGCAGGATGGAGTGTTGGGGTGGTGTTGTGGGGGCGGGGGTTGGGCACGGGTGCATGGTGCGGGGGTGGGGTGGGTGGGAGTGGAGTGTGAGGGTGGGGTTCGTGGGTTGGGGGTTCAGGGGGGGTGTCCCCTGGCTAGCTGCAAGGCTCCCCGAAGTCGGGCCTTACAGCTAGTTATACTAGTATAATATATTTGAGCGGTTTTAATTCATTATTTGGAAGAAAAAGTGATTTTTCATGGCAAATAGATTTTTCTACAATAATTAGGTATTTGAAATTTGATACTTTTTGTCACCAAACGGTTTGCAGGAAAATTTAGTTTATAAATAAGAAATTGGCTGCTTTTGATTGACCTATACTTCCCCTAACCCGAGAGCGTTTTTTTGTTTTATTAATAAAAAAAATATGACTACACTCGTCCTGGATTATATAAAAGCGATTTTGGTTTATGTAAAAGTCAATCTTAGTTTATTATCATCTGTGAAATATTTATATATTTAATTTGATTAATATAATCGACAATCGAAAAAGATCAAACAAAGCATATGAACAGCGTTACGATATTTCTATTTGTATACTTACCAATAGAAATCTAATTATCATTTTATTTTAAAAATTCAATATATCCCAAAATCAGTTTTAAATTTTAAAATAATTCAACTAGATATTTACTAATGTAGTAAAATATATTTTAGGCTACAGATCATTCATGGTGAAATGTGAAATTAAATCAAATTTTCTAGTATTTAGTATGTATTAGTATATAATCACTAAATTTGGGACAAATAAAACAATAGAAACATTGGTTAAAAATAGAGAATCGCTCTTATGGCTAACATTTCCAAGCATAGTATAATTAATTTAATAATTAATATTAATAAACTAGTTTAAAGAAAAAAATCTAGATAATTTGCACGAACTGGGATCGAACTAGAATGAGTCTTTGAATAAAAGTATTATAATAAAGAATTAAATAAAGATTTATCCGTATTTGATTACTCTAGTAATGCTCACATAACCCACTGAGCTAAGAAGCTCACAGAGATGCCGGTCTAAAAATAGGCTTATCATGTGATCTCTTTGCTTTGAATGTAAAATAATATAAAATTAATTTTATTATTAATGTTTAAAATTTAAGTATTTAATTAGACCTAATTTAAGTCTCCAATCCCGTGATTTCATTACATTATCATAACATTATAATAATATCCATCTATGCAACACCGGTTTTTAATTAATTGCTTGACAAAGAAGACATAATAATGAATTAGGTTTTATTTAAAATTTAACAAAAATTTTGTTTCTTCAAAAATTTGGAATTTCAGTGGAACCTCGAGATACGAGCACCTCTATTTACGAGAAATTCAAGATACGAGGAAAGTATGATTCGTCTCTAAATACGAGCATTAACTCGAGTGACGACCAACGAGTCAGGCTGTTAGTAGGCGTGGCGCGTTTCCCGATTAGTTTTGAAGTGAGCGAAAAATCAAGCCTGGCCCTCAGAGAATTTTGGAAGGATTACTTCAACATCTTAAATTGTTTAAACCTCATTGATAAGCCTTGGGAAGAAGTCTCAATGAGGACCCTGTATTCACCATGGAAAAAACTGTGGCCTCAGAGTATTCCTGACTTTTGAGGTTTCGATTCTCCTGTGGACAACAAAGTGCAGCTAGTCGAAGAAATTCTATCTCTGGGGAAAAGCATGGATCTGAATTAGTTAGTGGAGGAGCATAGTGAATAACTTACAACGGACGAACTTAAAGAACTTCATAAGGAGCAGCAGCAAGAGGTGACAGAGGAGCTTTCGTTAGGGGAAGAGAGAAAAGGAGATAAGGCCCTCTCTTCCAGTAAGATTAAAGACGTGCTGGCAAAGTGGGAAAAAGTAAAAACTTTCTTTAAAGAAAATCACCCTAATAAAGCATTGTAGCACCATGGTCTTGTATAATGACAATGCAGTGTCGCATTTTAGAGGCATCCTAAAAAGGAGACAGAAGCAAGAAACTACGGTTATATTATTTCCAGTGTTATTTATTAGGAAAATTGATTTTTATGTTGATATTTTTGGGGGCGGGGAACGAATTAACTTGATTTCAATTTGTTTCAATGGGGAAGTTGTTTCTAGATACGAGAAATTTGATATACGAGATCAATGCTGGAATGAGGGAAGCAGCCCATAAACATATTATGTCCAACTTCTCAAAGAAGAATATATAGGAAATGATTAAGATGATGGATGATTTTTATTATGTTTGGCTCGAAGGGTTAGTTGGAAGAAGATTCGCCGGGCTTGGAAGGGGGATAATCTTCAGTGATTATAATCTCTATTGGCGGCGTTAAAGCCAGAAAAATGCTATTTTAAATAATAATTTGCACTAAGCAGTTAAAAAATGCTTTTCAAAATACAAACTTGCCAGAGGCAATTGGAAACATGCTTTTAATGAAATAATGCCACAAGGCCCGCATTTATTGCTTCTTCGTTACAGAACGTGTATAGAAATTACTTCTTAGACACAAGCCTTCTCTACCAAATCGTTCCAAAGTGATCAGTCACCCCGGAGAGCTGCCTCATTCAATGAGTTTCAACAAGTGACAACTCACACATGACAACTAAATTCGCTTTGAGGAGCTGGCTGCTTTTATAACCCTGGCTCTAATTAGCAATAAGCTGATTGGTTAATCATTCCCGCCTTTTTGGTGATGTATGCATAATTTTTCCCGCGCTTGATTCTTTATAAAAGGGGCGTGTCCTTGCTGTTCACCTGTCATTTCATCGAAGGATTCTGACCGGCAAAGAGCAAGCAACGCCTTTCTCAAGGCGAAAACAAATCTTTATTTTCAAAAGCATTTTACATTGAAAGGAGTGGAGAGTAAAATCCCACAAATAGTTCTTTTTTTCTTTAGAATCTTAATATATTATTTTTGTTTTATCCAGGTTTCTTCTTCTTCCTATTGAAAATGCTTGCTTCCATAACTAGGAAGTTTTTTTACGGAGTGAGCTTGTTAGTCTCACGTCAAACCCCTTTTAGTCGCCTTTTACGACAAGCAGGGGATACTATGGACCTATTCTACCCCCGGTCCATAGGGGTCATCATTCCATTCGGATCAAACAATAAAAAAGCGACAATTTTTCATTTTTATAATATATAGGGATGTATATAAATTATAGAAATATTTATGCTAAATAATTATTAATTTTTAATTGAAAGAAAATATTTTTCATGGGTCAGATTCAATTTCTAAATATTCATTGATCTATCAGAGTCTATGTTCCAGGGAACTTTTTTATTTACTACTTATGCGAAAATATTTTTTCATATTATATTCAATTTTATTTTATTTTTTATTATTCTTAAGTTCTGATTATAAATCGTGTAAATTACCATATATAATAAGCATCAGGAATGAGTGTTAAGGTCAATAATAGTCTCGATAAACATTGGAAGAATCGTATTCGTATCATCTTCCAAATATTATCCTGGTCAGTACTAATACTAAAGACCCTAAATAATTCTTTATATTTAAGTCAATAGAATTATTTAAATTATTTTTTAAATAATATTTAAATTTTTCACTCGAAGAAGTTTGAGAATAAAGTATTTTGTGTTTATAAAATTACATTTAATTTTCATTTTGAAATTACAATACTTTACCCATGCTTCGCAATGAATAAAGTAAAAAACAATAAAAGCTTCTTACGCGTCACGATGCCCTTTGTTTTTTATAAAGTTTTTTTTTTTCAAACTGTGTTTGATGCTTTTGAAAGATTTGAGAAAAAAGACTTTTCTAATTCCAACCAGAAGCGCCTAAAAGCTAGTCAATCCACCCGACACGATTCTGATTACAACCTGTAGACCACGAAGGCACTCTAACATGAAACAGCTCAAATGATTCAACAACGATTCACCATTCACTTTCTATAACTAATTAAGTTTATAAACAAATAACAAACAAATATGTATATACAGAGTAATTAAAAAGATACAACTTATAATTAACTAAAATAAACCCACGTCAGTAGGTCTGGATTAAGATCCTGTCCTAAGCACCCATATATATCTAATTCAAATTTTAAACAATAGTGTACTTAAGGTAGTTGTTTCGCGACAATACTAGCAAAAAGTTAATGTTAGAGTACATAGAACAGATAATAAGGATTCATAATTCATAAGTCCAAAACTTTTTGGTGTTTATGTACCGATTCTAGCCAATCCCGTGCTCGATTGACAAATTTGGCACCATTGTACGAGATTAAATATTTTTATGTTAAATTAAAAGTTAAAAAATTTCTATAAAAATCGTTTTGTTATTTTTTAACAAATGTAATCAACGCCTACGCTACACCTTATGAAAATTATAATTTTGAAAAAATCTAGCGCATGCTAGCGTTTTGCTTGTTAAATAATTGCACTGTTGCCAAATTGTTTTTAGTGTGAATTTTTTTAATACATTTTTCATTATTTATTCATTATTATCTCAGAAACTGTGTTATAACTATGAATCAAAATTGTCTTAAAATATGTATTGGTTATTGTTTAATGTTGGTTTAGTTTTTTAAAAAAATGGTAAGAAGGGTTTCTTAATTATAATTAAATATGTATATAAATATATATCCCGTAGTGCAATGTATAAGAGTCTGAAAAACTAAAAATTTCCGTTGCTATAACCTCCTGACAAACCCAAATCCTTTATTCGATCCTAGTAACAAAATTCTATCAATTGGCAACCAACCTCTTATTCGTACGTTAGGTCATCCTTATGGAATTCTTGGAATAATAATAATTGGGAGTAATTGTTGTGATCGGTTCAACCACCTGCAAGAAAAACTTACTTTTCAATCATTAATTAACACAATTAAATATTGGGTATTGAACAATACTTCGTGATTCTCTCAACTCAATTCATTTTTTACAGAAATTTTTTATTTAAGTAACTCAGAGGATTAAATTTCAAGCCTGATAACATCACCGATCAGTTACGTAATCTGTACCAATACGGACTTTATTTTTCGTAATAAAAATGAACACTGTACCCAAACCGTTTAATTCTGACCTTTTTTGGAAAATTCTGATAAGGTTACCTTTAAATTTTTTACCAATATTTGAACGAACCAATTAACATTTATTGTGATTTAAACCCCATTAAAAATTTAGGAAAATTTTTTAACTTATGATCATTTATTGTGTGTCAAAAAAATGCAAAATTTTATTTGGAATTTAATATCTCCGCAACTATATTGTTCATAAATTTCGTTTTGCCACCAATCGATGCAGAAGTATTTAAATAATAATCTCTCTAAATTTCAAAAAAAAATCCTAAGAAAACCCATATAGTGAAACAACTAGCTTAAAATAATTTTTTTATCTTTTTTTTTACAAATCAAACCATCTATATTTATTGAACAACTCTCCCAAATGAATGAGATATTAAATGGAACAAATATTCATATTTTATTCACTGAAACAAAACGTTATGAAAACAAACTCAGACAAACTCTCTACTATATGATATAATAAAATTTAAAGATAAATGAGAATCTAAATCAGGGGTTGTCCAACCTTTTGGCTTACACGGGCAACATTGTAAGGAAAAAATTGTCACGGGCCGCTGATAAAATATAATACTAATTCTACCGATTTTGTTGATCGAAAAAGATAGTTGATAATATTAAAAATAAACTGCAACGGATCGTTTGCTAAACTTTATCCAAATTCATTTGAAATATTAATATGTTTGTTCCTTTATTATTAATCAGATATCACTTGCAATTTGAAGTTCATATTGAAATTAATTCAAAAATAATTCTCATTTAAGAGTCGAGGAACAACCATTCTACATTTGATCTTTGACGTTTCGGTCCTTATTGGCAACCATTGCTGAGGACATAGAGGAATCGACTTAAAATCAAAAATAGCTATCGATTCTCATCTAATACTTGAGGAATAACAATTCTACATTAGGTTTTTGACGTTTCGATTATTATTGGTAACCATTGCTGAAGACATGGAGGAAACGACTTAAAATCAAAATAACGATCGATTCTTATCTAATACTAGAGGAATATCCTTATTGAATTCCATTTTTGATGTTTTGACTATTAATGGAAACCTCTACTGAAAATGTAGAAGAATCGACTCAAGCTTGAGTTGTTTACCAAAAAAGAATTTAGTCTTATTGATTTTAAGTCGATTCTTCTACATTTTCAGTAGAGGTTTCCATTAATAGTCAAAACATCAAAAATGGAATTCAATAAGGTTATTCCTCTAGTATTAGATAAGAATCGATCGTTATTTTTGATTTTAAGTCGATTCCTCCATGTCTTACCAATAATAATCGAAACGTCAAAAACCTAATGTAGAATTGTTATTCCTCAAGTATTAGATGAGAATCAATCGCTATTTTTGATTTTAAGTCGATTCCTCTATGTCTTCAGCAATGGTTACCAATAAAAACCGAAACGTCAAAAATCCAATATAGAATGATTATTCCTCAAGTACTAGATGAGAATCAATCGCTATTTTTGGTTTAAAGTCGATTTCTCTATGTCTTCAGCAATGGTTACTAATAAAAACCGAAACGTCAAAAATCCAATATAGAATGATTATTCCTCAAGTACTAGATGAGAATCAATCGCTATTTTTGGTTTAAAGTCGATTTCTCTATGTCTTCAGCAATGGTTACTAATAAAAACCGAAACGTCAAAAATCCAATATAGAATGATTATTCCTCAAGTACTAGATGAGAATCAATCGCTATTTTTGGTTTAAAGTCGATTTCTCTATGTCTTCAGCAATGGTTACTAATAAAAACCGAAACGTCAAAAATCCAATATAGAATGATTATTCCTCAAGTACTAGATGAGAATCAATCGCTATTTTTGGTTTAAAGTCGATTTCTCTATGTCTTCAGCAAAGGTAACGGATAAGAAAACAACGCAGTTGCTATGGTTACTCATAAAAATTCCTCCTAAATTTTTAGCATTTCACAGAGAGAAGCCTATCCATTCTTACTTAAGCAAGGCTAAATGAGCTATATTAAAACTTTCAAATGAATAAATTTTAAAGAATTTAAAAAATTAAAAAAGTACCATCTTTCTCTAGAGTAAAGTACTTTAAAATATAATTTTACTAAAAACTTTATTTAACCTTTTTTGTGGTCCCCAAGGTACTTAATTAGGATATTAAATTTCATCAAAATTGGTTAAGTCATTTTCAAGATATTTAGAAAAAACTAAAAAAGTACTGAAATAAAGTACTAATGTTTGTGGGCCGATATGTACCAAAAACTAATCAGCGCTTCATTTTGTTAAACTAATGGTAGGTTTTCAATTTCATTTCAATCGGTGCAACGGTGTGGAAAAAATCGTGGGCCAAAAAAGCGATAACATCCATACATACATACATCCATCCATACATCCATCCATACGCACGCACTAAATGAAAAAATCGCACTTTTTGGCCTCTCGACGAGACCCCATGTAATTTTTGGCAAAACCGCCACGTGCTAATATTCAACCTAATTGAATACTACAATTTGTGACTTTAATTGAGTCCATGGGTTCCGTAGTCTTTACCTGAGGACCCTTTGAAACCACGCTTGCCCCGAGAGCGATTACAATACTTTACCCATGCTTTGCATTGGATAAAGTAAAAATATATTTATTGATAAAATAAATACAAATCTTTTATAAAAGAATCTTTAAAGGTTAAATCAAAACCAAAAATTTGAGGAGAATTAATTCCTTTCTAAATAAAAATCTTCAACTATAAGACTAGCGTCTTATTTGTTTATTATGTATTTATTAATTGAAATTTTATTATTTCAACGGTCCATTTTATAATTATATATGTGTACTCTTCAATCAAATATAAAAAAAATAAACATGTAAAATATTACAGTCATGCAAAAATGTATATATAATCAGGAAACGTTTTCAGATAAAATAAACTGCAACGGATCGTTGCTAAACTTTATCCAAATTCATTTGAAATATTAATATGTTCTAGAGTAAAGTACTTTAAAACATAATTTTACTAAAAACTTTATTTAACCTTTTTTGTGGTCCCCAAGGTACTTAATTAGGATATTAAATTTCAAGTAAAAAAAGCTACAATTTGGTGCAGTGTAATGCAAAATACATAGTTGGGTACCATTTTCAGTTTATTAACTAAAACCTTTCAAGATTGGCATTTTGTACTCTCAGAAGCCGTTTTCAGTTAAAAGGCTAAAATTTGATGCATTGTAAGATACTTGCGTACCAATTTTAAGCTCATTAATTAAAACCTTACAAGATTGGCATTTTATACTCTCAGGAACCGTTTTTATGTAAAAAGCTAAAATTTGTAAGATATTTGGATACCAATTTTCAGCTCATCATTAACTAAAACCTTTCAAGATTGGCATTGTGTACTCTGAAGAACCGTTTTAGATAAAAATCTAGAATTTGGTGCATTGTAAGATATTTGCCTACCAAATTTCAGCTCATTAACTAAAACATTTCAAGATTGCTATTTTGTAGGCTCATAAAACGTTTTCAGGTAAAATGCTAAAATTTCGTGTATTGAAATATATATGCGTATCAATTTTCAGCTCACTAACTAAAACATTGCAAGCTTGGGATTTTGTACCTTACTCTCAGGAACCGTTTTTAGGTAAAAGGCTAAAATTTGGTGCATTGTAAAATATTTTCGTACCAATTTTCAGCTCATTACCTAAAAGCTTCAAAATTGGTATTTTGTACTCTCAGGAAACGTTTTCAGGTAAAAGCAAATGAAAATAATATGTATCTTATAAATCGAAATATTCGAGAAAACATTTTTTTCCGCCAACATGTCTCAACTTGTCCATGCGAGTCTCGACTTGTTTGAAATAGACTCGAGTTTTCATCATTAAAAAATCTATTAAATATATGTAATTGGAAATAAGCAAAACGGGCAATTCTAGATCAACTGAGTACTAATCTTAGACCTTGAAATATATAGGCACGCCCTGGTGTCGATTTGGTGAGGCCAACATCAACTAGAGAATGTGACGTCATCTGTAGGTAGGAACACCCAGAAAAAGCATGGCCACTATAATAATTATTATACATTGAGATAAATTTATCGTAGTTTAGATTATTTATTTTGGATTCCAATTATCGCAAATTAATATTAAATTAATATTACCAAAATATTTATGCGAGAACGTGACGTCATCTGTAGGCGATGTTGGCCTCACTTCACTGTGTGTGGAGAGTAGCAGAGGGCGTGTCTATATATTTCATGGTCTAAGGTACTAATACTATCTAAGATCTGGCCAACCTGAAATGCACGGCGTGTCGATTGACGTCTTAAAAATTTCTTAGGGCCGCACATAATAATTTTTTTTTCGAAATCTGCCTTTACAACGAATTTTGTAGGTACTTATCAATTTTAATTGTAATTTATTAATATTAATTTGAATGTAGCGATAGACTGAAAGTGTTCAGTGTAAAATGTGGACAAAAACAATACTACAACCAGAAATGAAATGAAAACAAACATTGATCCAACAACAAAATATATTTGTATGGTAAAATAAACATAAAATATCTAAATTATTAATTAAGTCGCATAAACCAAACAATATTTCAAATTTTATTTTAAAATAACAAACAAATTTGAATGGAATTTTCTTTTTTCTGTCTGATATTTGCGTTTCTTCTAGCTTACTTAATTTTTCTAAGACTATATCATTAGTTGAAATTTAATATTATTATTTAATAAGTAATTCTTCATGTAATTATAGAGAACCTTAATTCTTTTAATTACTTTAAGAAGGTCCTTTCACCGCAAATGTGAAATAAAAAATATTAGATTATAACTATAACTTAATTTTTTATAATTGATTAACTCTCTTTCTTATGCTTTGGTGAAGTTTCAATTACACATTAGCGAGCAAATTTTTAAAAATAAAATTTTTTAAAATGTAAACATTTCCACAGAGTCTCATGGAAAATTAAAATTTTTCACTTTCTCTTAAAATTATACTTAAGATTAGTTGAATTGATAAAGTTAAAAAAAAATTAAAAATTAGTTTTTTGAAGCATGCAGATTTATTTTTTTGCAATAACATATATGATTGACCGAAGAATTTACTGAGATATTTACTTTAAAAAATCCCATAAATGCTATGTTTGGATGTAAACATAAGCAATATTAATACAACCCATTGCCAAATCATACAAGAAATATTATCAGCTGTTTTGAAAAAATCAAACTAACTTTTGTATTTAATTATTTTTTTTATAATTGTTTTTATTTCAAACATTTACAGATTTCATACTATTTATTTTTTAATTCTATTATTTTTCATTTGTATTTTAACTTATTTTATTAAATATTAGATACTACACTTCTTTTGACTCAACTGAAGCGAAAGGACCTCCTTAATGCGATTGAAAATGCGTTTTAAAATATCCAATAAAAAACAATTTGTCATATATGACCATGGGGCGCAAGTAAGTGCATCGAGGGCCATACGCGGCCCGCGGGCCGAGGGTTGGCCAGGCCAGATCTAGATTCTAGTATTTTCAGAATCTACTTGTCAAGTTATTCCTTTTCTTAACACGCCTTATACATAACGAAATAATTAAACCTAAGCCTAAAGATCTCTTTAAATAAAATTATGATAATTTTTTTTAATTATTTTGCAAATGCACCTTTAAAAAATTACGTTTGCAAAATATATATATAATATTTCTATAAATCATTGCCCCATTGCAAGAACTAAGTAACTCCAAAAAATTCATTTTTGAGATGTACCTGGCTATTTCATAGCTGAAAGGGCTAGAATTTTCATTTTTGATCACCTCTCCATATTTTGAGTGGTTAGTTTTTGCATTTCTAGCCTTCTGGGGGTTCACAGAATATGTATACAAAATTTGTTTGAGTTTGGTCGAAAGGCCTAGAATTTTCATTATTTGGCGGGGGGGTCTAACCATTTCGACAAAACTATGTATACAAAATTTGGTTAGTTTTTGCATTTCTAGCCTCAGAATATGTATACAAAATTTGGTTGAGTTTGGTCGAAAGGGCTAGAATTTTCATTTTTGACCCTCCTCCCCATTTTGAGCTGTTAGTTTTTTCATTTCTAGCCTTCTGGGGATCCGCAGAATATGTATACAAAATTTGGTTGAGTTTGGTTTAAAAGGCTAGAATTTTCATTTTTTTTGTTGGGGGTATAACCCTTTCGACAAAACTATGTATACACAATTTGGTTAGTTTTTACATTTATAGCCTTCTGGGCGTCCACAGAATATGTATACAAAATTTCGTTGAGTTTCATTTCGACAAAACTATGTATACAAAATTTGGTTAGTTTTTGCATTTCTAGCCTTTTGGGAGTCCACAGAATATGTATACAAAATTTGGTTGATTTTGGTCGAAAGGGTTTGAATTTTCATTTTTTGGTGGGTCTAACCCTTTAGAAAAAAACTATGTATACAAAATTTGGTTAGTTTTTGCATTTATAGCCTTCTGTGGGTCCACAGAATATGTATACAAAATTTGGTTGAGTTTGGTCAAATTTGTCCCCCCCCCTTTTTTTTTGCCTGATAATGTTTAAAACACATTAAAAAAAAATTATTTTATGTTTCAATAATATATTCATTCTTTTTCATTTTTTACACCTCTTCAAAATGTGGTAGATCTTTATGGCTCACCCTGTACTATGTTACATTAAAAAAAAAAAATACTAGTCGTAATGTTGTTTAAGCTCTAAATTAAATGTTGCAAAAGATGTGACATTACATCAGGTGAAAAGGGGTCTCTCGAATGTGCCAAATGTGTCATATGGGGAGGAAGAGCTTAAAACCGCAAAATTAATGGATGGTCCCTTATTATATATAATTAGATATATTTAATTATAATTTATTTTTTTATTATGAATGCGGTGTAGGTGTAATTACTAGCAAATATTTACTGTTGTTTTGTTTTAAACCGAATCAATGTCACGCAAACTGCTAGACCTTTAATATTAATGATGCATTTCTGAATTGTTGATTAATTCATTTATCCTCTCTAGCATTCCATGATTAATGTAATTTTAATCAAGAGAACCACTCTAGTTTTATGGACTGTTATGAAAATGAAAATCAATTAACCAGCTAGGAGATAATTTACTAGTGGGTATACTACAAAACTTTCCCTTGCTTTTTGAATTCAATGGAACGTACTTTTTTAATTCAGGAAATTAATTAACTCAGGGGCGTCCAACCTTTTGGCCTACATGGGCCACATTTGAAGAAATAAAATTGTCTCGGGCCTCAGATATATACTAATTCTATTGATATTTGTTAATCAAAATAAGCTGACGTGTTCTGATGTGGCCATCCACTTGACTTTACCATACAACCTGGCCCCTCACTTGGGGCCAGTTTCATAAAAAAAAATAATTCTCGGCTTTCTCAACTCCAGGTTGAGAGTGAGCCTGGAGTTCCAAACAATATGAATTTCATAAAACAAAATAGTGTGGAGTTAGCTCACCCCGAGTCAAGGGTAGGAAAATAGGTTGGCAATGGCGAAATTCCCTAGATTTTAGTTATTTAAAAAAAAATTATGTTTAAATTTTTTTTTTGTTTTGACATTCGTCTTGTATCCTTTTATTATTTAAAAACAATCAAATTTTTTTTCTATTTAATCATATAAAAATAAAGTGGTAAAAAAGTAAGTATATAGATACAACAAAACTGAGACAAATCATGTAATTTTAAAAATTTGAAATGTATTGAATAAGTGAATATTAAATTTTAGATAGAATATGGACCAATCTTCAATTAAGAGTAAAAGAACTCCCAATTTCACAATAGAAAAGGAGAAACGTCTTGTTTTTCTCGTTAATAAATATAAAGATGTGTTAGAATCTAAGCGTTCAGATTCCGATGGTAATTTAAAGAATAAAAAAATATGGGATGATTTGGTATCAGAATTTAATGCTGACTCCAATCGTTTCAGATCTAATTTTATTCTACGAAATAAATATAAAAATTTAACTATTTTATTAGAAATATCTGCTTTCTTCGATTTTAGTTAGAATTTTTTTTAAATTTAATTTATTAGATATTTACTTTTAAAAAATATACCTATATAATGAATTCTTTTGTTTTATTCTAATTCCATGTTAACATAAATTAAAATTCTATATACATTTATATAGGTATATTTGGCTATATTTAATATTATATAAAAATAATAATAATAATATTATAAAAATAAATAATATAACGATTTGTTTTGAATTCTTTTGATTTGAAACTCTAACCTATAAAATGTTTTTCTAATGTAAATAAACACAGGGTTATCCCCAGGATAAAGGTTAGCCCATCAAGTTCGGGGAGTTAAAGATAGAGGGGTTAAGTCTGCAATCACCCTATGTTTTTTTTTATGAAACATATTTCGAGAGCTAACCCCAGGGTCTTCCCTAGCATAGGGTCATCTTAGTTTTATGAAACTGGCCCTAAGAGGGTTAGTTTTTCCATTTTAAGTTCAAAACATTGTGCACATTAATGCATTGATTATGCCCGGAGTGGGGGGGGTCAGATAGGCTAGGCGGTAGCGTGACAGCGAGCTAACCAGGGGACCCGGGTTCGAATCCGACTCGAGGCAACCAGCTAAAATCTGACCCCCGGGGGTAGAGACAAATTTTCAAAAAACTATAACTAGTATCGTAATTAGGCTTATGGCTAGAAAGGCCGAAAAGCAAAAAAAAAAAAAAAAAAAATCTCCGGAGTGTCTCAAACAATGGAGAAAAATCGATTAATTTTTATTTAATTTGACTACCCCAGGGGGTAGAGACAAATTTATAACTAGTGTCGTAATTAGGCTTATGGCTAGAAAGGCCGAAAAGCCAAAAAAAAAAAAAAAAAAAAATTTCGACTGCATATAAAAATAGATTTTATTTACCTAAATTTGAAATTTAAAATATTATTAATTTATCGCTTTTAATTAAAGATAAAAATGACCGAGCAACGAGGCATGAGTTTAGTCCTCATTTGTTTATAATATTTATTTATATCCTTTCAATTAGAAAATATTAAAAAAAAGTCGATTTGTATGGTAGTGTGTATGTGATTATTTTTTAGCAAATACCCGGTTGTTTTGCTCCCCGATATTTTTGATTCATGGTTATACTTTTCCAAATTGGATTCATTTCTGTTATTCCTCGTGCTGTTTTATTTTTTCCAACTCTTTTTCATAATTAATGAAACAATTGTACTGAATTAAATTACAAATTGTTTTTTTAAATACTATATCAACTGACTGCACGCATCACTTATTCAATTTTATTCATTTCTCTTCTTTATTATTGTTGTTAATGATAACATTTTGATAGATATGTTAAGTAGAAAGTTTGCCGCGATATTTTGATCCAATGGCTACTTTCAAGTTCTTCATCATGAAATATTCTCAAGTCAAAGTTCACTTACTAATGCAGATGAATTAATTTAAAGAAAATATACATAATGTACTTAAAGTCCAGTGAAATATATTTAGTCACAAAAATAGCTTTAGAATTTGAAAGTGTTTGTTTTGAAATAAAATTCATTATATTATTAAGTGTTTACTTAATTATACTTGAAGTATGAAGAAGTAACCAATAAGTTTGTCACATTCAACTCACCGGTTCCTAAAAGAACTCAAAAGCTAAGAAACATTTGGCTTGGTTTGTTCGGAGACTGGTGGACTTGTTCAGGCACCATTTGCTGTTGGAATTTAACATTTTTACAGCCTTTCAAGAGACGACTGTGGGTCAGTGGTCAGAGTGTCGGACCGCTGTCCTGAAGTATGCTGGGCCTCGGCAGATATTTCCAATAGCCGCCTCTTGGAAAGCAATGGCAAACTACCAAGAGAATAATTGACTAGTCAACCTCTTCAAACTACCCGTTCGGAATCGGAGTTAAAGAGTAGGTCCCGTATATAAATATGTGTAAAACAGCTAAACACACTCAGCACAGGTATATGTGGAGAGGTGCCGAAACGTCAGGGATGGCACTTAAAAGAAGACACCCTTTCAATCCTAGTCGTGATATTATCATTATGATTTTTTTTTTGGGGGGGGGGGGCGGTCAGATTGACCTAGGGGGTAGAGTTGACAACGACCCAGCAAGCCCGGCTGTCTGTAAAAAATTTACGGGCTATTATCTGATCCCAAAACCAATCTACACATACTCACACACATTCATAAGTATAATACATATCAAAATATAGAAAAAATAGTATTTTTGGATCTAAATAAAAATACTGGAAAATGAAAAATTGACTTTATTATATTATTATAATTATTATTATCCGAGTTGTTACACTTACTCAGCACTAGTACTGGTAAACTTTCACCTACCCTGGCAGTTCTTTTCCTTTTCTAAGGGTTAGGCTCGGACGGTTCGAAAAGGAAATTCACCCTGGCCCGTACACCATTTTCAGATAATGTATTAATTAAGGAACTTGCCGACTATGTGACAGGTTCCAAGTAATTCCAAATATTTCCAAGTACTTCCAAATATTTCCAAGTACTTCCAAATATTTCCAGGTGCTTCCAAAATATTTCCAAAAAGGTGTACACCTACTTCCAATCGCGGATCACCCCTCGCTCGTATCTATGCTATGGGGTTTGAAACTTAAGATATCTAGAGGCTAAAAGAAGTACCTCAAGATTTTGGCTAAAATCAAAGAACCGGAAGTACATATTTACTTGAAGATTTCTGGTATTTTTCAATTTTTCGTCTTTTTCCGGTTTACTCAAAACGGTTTGGGTGAAACACAAATTAAAGTAATATGAATTAGAAACTAATGCGAAAGTCGTGTGGTGTCGACACCAGTTAACTAATGCCCATATATAAGATTTGTAAATGGGCCTTTATACTTATAAAGCGGTGCAGCATGGAAACATATAATATAGAAACTTCTCTCCGAGAATCTTCTCATAAGAAACTTAATATTTTTTTCTCTTTTAATTAATCCAAGGTTTTTAAGACTTTTTTATGTTATACACAAGTTTTTTTTTTAATATCCTTCTTATGGATGTTTTTGTAGTAAATATATTTTTTACTAGTTATTTATAGTTGATTATATTTCTAATAGATGTCGTTGTATATTTATTAAGTACTTGTAGTATAATTATAGTTCATAGTATCTCTAATAGATGGCGGTATTTTATCTTTCCAAAGACGTGTACACCTAATTACAATCGCGGTTCACCCCTCAGTTAAACCCGTGCTTATTAAACTTTGTACTCTCACATGCCAAAGCATGTAAGTAAAATACTGCACTAACTTTCGCAAAGTTTAATTCCCGAAGTCTTATTCTAACTCCAAAATTAAAAAAATCCTTATTATTCATCTTACCTTAGATATGTTTAGAAAAATAAAACTGATTTTGTGGGCATCAGAGATAAAACCGAGGGGTGAACCGCGACCTAATATCGTGTACACCTACTTCCACTTCCACTTTCATTTCCAAGTAGAAGGATCAACAGATGTGGGGGCATTATCTAATGAATTCCAAAATAATTTCACATAGTTCCAAAGACGTGTACACCTAATTCCAATCGAGGTTCACCCCTCAGAGATAAGTATTAAAAAATAAACTGCAACGGGTCGTTGCTAAACTTTATCCAAATTCATTTGAAATATTAATATGTTTATTCCTTTATTATTATTAATCAAAAATCACTTGCAATTTGCAGTTCATGTTGACTTGAATTCAAAAATAATGATCGATTCTCATTTAACATTCGAGGAATAACTATTCTACATTCGATTTTTGACATTTCGGTTATTATTGGTAACCTTTAGTGAAGACATGGAGGAATCGACTTAAAATCAAAAATAGCCATCGATTCTCATCTATTACTTGAGGAATAAACAATTCTACATTAGATTTTTGACCCTTCGATTATTATTGGTAACCATTGCTGAAGACATGGAGGAATCGACTTAAAATCAAAAATAACGATCGATTCTTATCTAATACTAGAGGAATAACCTTATTGCATTCCATTTTTGATGTTTTGACTATTAATGGCAACCTCTACTGAAATTGTGGAAGAATCGACTTAAAATCAAAAAACTAAATTCTTTTTTGGTAAACAACTCAAGCTTGAATTTGTGACATTAATTGATTCCATGTGATTTCTAGTCTTTACTTCAGGACCATCTTTAGTCTAGTCTGAAGTAATCTTTTTGTTTCTCCAATATAAAATTTATCAAAATTTTTACAAAAGATCTTGTAAACTACGTTGCTCTCAGAAAGAACATCTCTCACTATCAAATCCCTGTACAGCATGGCGTGAGAATATCACGCCGAAAAGTCTCAAAAGTTTTTCGTGGAAATAAATTGTTAGACATATAAAGAAATTTTATTTCTTTTTCCTAACGAAGACATTCCATCTGTTTCAAGGTTTTCAAGAGCCTCAAAAAACACCAAAATTGTATATTTTTAGATATTAGAGCCTTTCTTATTTGATTGATGTTTTAGTTCACGGAATAATAATGAACAACTGAAATACATCTTCGCTGTGATTGGCTTTAGTGATGGTGGAATTTTGAAAGAACTCACTTGTTTCTATTTGAAAAACTCACTTGTTTCTACATGTAGTGAAATTTAATATAAAACGGATTTTGTAGGCATCAGAGATAAAACCGAGAGGTGAACCGCCACTCTAATATCGTGTACACCTACTTCCACTTCCACTTGCATTTCCAAGTAGAAGGATCAACAGATGTGGGTGCATTATCTAATGAATTCCAAAATAATTTCACATAATTCCAAAGACGTGTACACCTAATTCCAATCGAGGTTCACCCTTCGGAGATAGCTATTAAAAAAATATTTTTAGATATTATTTGATTGATGTTTTAGATCACGGAATAATAATGAAAATTTTTACTTAGGGAAAGTGGTGTAGGTTTTAGGTGAAACATGATATTAATTAATAAAGTAAGGTGTGTAGTTATAGTGAATGAAATAAAACTCAAAGAGGTTTATGCAAACTCAATATATTTCGGATTATTAGTCCATCATCAGGAGTTTACAGGTTAAAAACTGATGATGGACCAATAATCCGAAATACTAGTATATTGAGTTTGTATAAACCTCTTTGAGTTTTATTTCATTCACTGTGAAACTACACACCCTTTACTTTATTAATTAATAATGAACAACTGAAATACATCTTCGCTGTCATTGGCTTTAGTTAGTGATGGTGGAATTTTTGAAAGAACTCACTTGTTTCTATATGTAGTGAAATTTAATATGGAGAATAAATCAAAATACTTGGATGTATTATATTCTTTAAATTAATTTTAACGAAAAATATCGTTTGTAGGTAACAAGAATTTCCACTCGAGTGTATAGATGCGTTCAAATTATCCCTTGTAGAGTTTATTATGATTTGAAGGGCCATCTCGAAAACAAACCACGTCCAAGTAAATGGATACCGCATCGCCGGAGGAGAGAAGCTTTGTCGGCAGCTGATGTTTGCTAAAGTCTTAATTAACGTTGGCTTGTTCTCCAAACGAAGGGTGTTAATTAAGACGAGATTTTTCCTTTTCTTCTCACCCCCAAACCCAGGCCAACACTCTCTACACATTCTTCCCGCTTTTTTTAATCAATTGCTTATATTCAAGTTCTTGAGAGTAAATACGTACCATTTGAATTTACATATTTAATTAAAAATATAATCGAAATAAACAGAGCAAGAATTCTTAATTAACAAGAGAGTTTATTATATTTATTTATATTTTCCACATATTGAAGTTGAAGAACATATTTTTATATAATTAAAACAAAAATGTTTCTTTTTACTTTACCATACAGGAGGGTATGGTCAAGTATTGTAATCGTGCATGAAAAAAGTGGTTTTTTCCTTCTTTTTTTCAAAATATTTCAAAAATAGCAGAAACTATTTTGATTTAAAAAAATTGAACAAAACCATGGTATTTCGCTCTACAAAAAAGCCCTAATAAGTGAACATCGAAAAATTACATTATTCAAGATAATAATTGTTTTGTCAAAATGTCTGGTTAGTTAGTTAGTCTGTTAGTCTGTGCGTTACCAAATTTTGTAGACGAGCTAGCTCAAAAATTAGTTTGAATATCGAAACCAAATTTCACACGAAGTTTTGGTCCATTGAGATTAAGAGCTGATTAGATTTTGGTGCACATCGACCCAAAATTAAGAGGGTTGGAGAGGGGTTAAAAAATAAAAATCTAGGCCATTTGAGCAAACTCAACCAAATTTTGTATACATAATCAGTGAAACCCCAGAAGTCTAAAATTGCAAAAACTAACCGCCTAAAATTGGGGAGGGGGGGGGTCAAAAATGAAAATCTAGGCTTTTGTACCAAACTCAACCAAATTTTGTATACATAATCAGTGGGCCCCTCAGGAGTCTAAAAATGCAAAAACTGACTCCTCCCCTACATGATTATAAATAATTTTATTAAATACATATAAGTGAGAGGGCCAGGTTGTATGCGAAAGTCAAGTGGATGGCTACATCAGAACACGTCAGCTTATTTAAGAAAAAATTGGCACGTTCTGATGTGGCCATCCTCTTGAGTTTACTCATACACCCTGGCCTCTCTGTTATATTTAATAAAATTATTTATAATCATGTAGGGGAGAGGTAGTTTTTGAATTTTTAGACTATTGGAGCCCACTGATAATGTATAGGTACAAAATTTGGAAGAGTTTGGTACAAGAGGCTGAGAATTTCACCTCCCCACCCACCCCCCATTTAGGCGGTTAGTTTTTGCATTTTTAGTTTTCTGGGACCCACTGATTATGTATACAATATGTCTTCTCTAATTTGGCTAAGTTTGCTCAAATGACCTAGATTTTTATTTTTTGACTTAACTTAAAACTGTTACTTAAACTTCTACAGTTTTAACAAAAGAAAATATAGAGTGGGTCATAACAAATCTTAATTGTATATAAAACAAAAATAATAATAATGAAGTGACCTAGGATTAATCCATAGTCACAAAATGACCCGCTCTAAGAAATTTTATCCTTCAAATCCTTCAAATATGCAAAAATATGCAGTATAAAATCTAACCCAAAGTATCCTAGATAACTTTTAAGGAGTTCGGTGTTGGTTCTAGGTGAAACATTTTAATATAATAATAAAACTAAGATACGAGGTAGGTTTCACAAAAAAGAAATAAAACAAAATTGAGTTTTGAGTTCGATATATTTCGGGGTTAGCCCATCATCAGGAGTCTAAGAAAACTGATTACATATTGGAAAAATAGTTTTACAAGTAAGAATTTTTAAAAATTTTTTAAAAATGTATATGGTGGGGGGAATGTAGGGGAAGAGGGGGGGTAGTTGTTGTTCTAAGGATTAATATTTTCTATTGAGATTTGAGCTGGGTGAAAGGGATCTATCTATACCTGATATTATAATAGCGAATGGACAGGTACCTGAGAAGGTACAACTTAAAAGGTATATAAGAGGGTGCAATTACCCTTCATTTCTAATCATCTGACATCTCCATTAGCTTATACCCTTAGATCATATGGAATCACTCCTGCTTTATACAACAACAACAATTTAGGCTCTCAATTAATTAACAATAAAATAGACAAAATAGATAAATTAGACAAATCAGGAGTGTATAAATTAACTTGTCAAGATTGCGACGCTTTTTATATTGGGCAGACAGGTCGCGCTTTCAAAATACGTTACTCCGAGCATGTAAGAGCCCTTAACCACCTCAACAAATCCGATAACATTAATTTAGATTCGACCTCAGCCTTCGCAATTCACTTACATGAATCTAACCATTCACCCTCTAATAATAACCCTATCCCCATTCATTTCGAAAGAAAAGGCCTTAAATTGGACCTCCTGGAATCCACCGAGATAAAAATAGCCCTCTCTAATAATTCAAATATTTTAAATAATCAATTGGAAGTGTATAAAAATACAATTATTGATTATATGTTATAATAAATTAAATAAACATTCCTTTCATTGTTTGCACATTATATTAGGGTAATTGCACTCTCTTATATACCTTTTAAGTTGTACCTTCTCAGGTACCTGTCCATTCGCTATTATAATATCAGGTATAGATAGATCCCTTTCACCCAGCTCAAATCTCAATAGAAAATATTAATCCTTAGAACAACAACTACCCCCCCCCTCTTCCCCTACATTCCCCCCACCATATACATTTTTAAAAAATTTTTAAAAATTCTTACTTGTAAAACTATTTTTCCAATATGTAATCAGTTTTCTTAGACTCCTGATGATGGGCTAACCCCCGAAATATATCGAACTCAAAACTCAATTTTGTTTTATTTCTTTTTTGTGAAACCTACCTCGTATCTTAGTTTTATTATTATATACCTCAAGATACATGATTCGGATAGATAATTGATCCCCTGGGTCGTATGTGGCGGCAAACAAAATATGCAATTGCATATGAATCCTTTCTCTAGTCATCAGGTATTTAAATTCCCAAGTTTAAACAAAAACAGAACTGATGCTTTCTTTTTGGATTCAGCCTTAGTGAAAACTAAAGCGGTAACAGTATTGTGTTTATTAAACTTAAATATAATTAGTAGAGATTGTGGTGTTGGTGCAAGGTGAAACATATTTAATAAAGATAAGAGTAAATAAATATTATATTTAATATTGATTTACTATGAGTTAAGGATACTAGGTCACTTATTTCACATCAAAATTAAAAAATTAAAAGATACAAATTTTTTTTCTTTTTCAATATATATATTTCGGGCTATCAACCCATCTTCAGGAAGTACAGAAAGTAACTCTTTAATTTTTTAATTTTAATGTGAAATAAGTGATCTAGTATCCTTAACTCATAGTAAATCAATATTAAATATAATATTTATTTACTCTTATCTTTAAACTTAAATATATTTTTCTGAAAGATAGAACTTTTTACATCTTTGCAGCTTCCTGGTTGATTTATTTATTATTCTGTTGATTTAAAATAATATTTCATCCCCATATTAAAATTTACTTAAATTTGAATAACCATTATTTAATAAATGATTAATACTATAGAAAAATAATATGATAATTAAAAAAATCCCGATGGTTTCAGCATAAAGTTATAAATAAAAATCCCTAAAACTAAAAAAAAAAAAATTATAAGCAAGAAATATTGTAAAAAAAAAAAAAAATAAATAAAAAAAAATGAAACTTCCATTCGGTTGTTTTTCATTAACATTTAAATTGGATTCGAATTTATTATATTTTCATTTCATTTGTTGTTTGTTTATGCATTCTCATTTCGTTGGCACCAATAAAGTTGATAAGGTATATTATATCGAAATATCCAGTTTGTTAAGTTGTAATATATTCTGGAATTATTGAATTTTTGACTATTTATAAAACAACGAACGAAAAATTAAATCGGAACAAAAAAATCGATAAAATAAAAAAAATTAAAAAATTAAAAAAAAAACTGTAATTAGAATTTGAAATTATCTTTATTTAGGTATATGCTAAGTCGAGGGGTGAACCGCGACCTAATATCGTGTACACCTACTTCTACTTTCATTTCTAAGTAGAAGACAATAGATGAAGGGGCATTATCTAATGGATTCAAAAAATAATTCCACATAATTCCAAAGACGTGTACACCTAAATCCAATCGCGATTCACCCCTCGTGGTAAGCTATCAATTGATGATCTTCAGTAGACTCTTGAAATATTGTTATTTAATTTATTTTATATTATTTATATGTATTTATTTATTTATAGGGTAGTCGTGTTGTCCGAGCTGGCTAAGGCGCTGGGCTCACTTCAGCATCGTTGATGACGATGTTCAAGGAGGAAACCCGGGTTCGAGCCTAGCTGGCATATAAAAATTTCTGCCGGCTAAAACTCGGCTCCCTCACTAAACCTACTAACACTTTACTGACGTGCTGTCTTAGGGCCGGTTGTATGTCGCAAAGTAAATGCTTTTTACCACTAACACAGGGTAGATGGTAAATGGAGACACTGGGATAGCATTAGCATTGGTAAAAAGCATTTACTTTGCAACATGACAATCGGCCCTAAATGAGCTTTGTTCCCGGTGACAATAAAAAAAAATTATTTATGCGGGCTTCTCTGCTAGTTATCATATAAAAGAATAGTAATTATTTAATATATGCTCAGCTGAAAGAAATTTGACGGAATTTTTCAAAATTTCAACATCTCACAGAGGCTCAATCGCCATATTATTGATTTTAAAATAAATAATAAAAATAATTTTAGAATAAGTGAAAAAGACAATTTTAGTTTTGGTTCATAGGAGAAATAATTGTGGAAAAATAATCAAGTTTATTATCTCTATTGCTATTTAAGTGATTTTATTCTATTTTTAATCTAGATTCTCTTACTGAGTCACAATACAAGTTATTAATGATTTCTTTAATATTCAATAGTTTATTTTAATATATAAACTAAGCTTTAAGATTTTTGTTATTAAGCAACTCTAATCTGTACACTGTATACTAGGGTGGTCCTTTTTTTGGGTATTTTCGAATTTTTACGCTGACAGAGGTTCGAAATAAATAAAAAATATATCCCCCAAGTTTCAAGTCTCTATCTCAGTTATAACCCGTGCCCCCAGCGATGTAAGATTCTCATCTAAATAACATGGGGTTTTTGGCATTAAAAATTCAATTTTTTTATTCCGGTCAAAGTAATGGTTCAAAAAATTATAAACTCTGTAAAAATATCCCCCAAGCTGTCTCTATCTCAATTATAACTTGTTCCCCCAGCGATGTAAGTTTCTCATCTAAATAACATGGGCTTTTGCCATTGAAAGATCAATTTTTATTCCGGCCAAAGTTATAATTCAAAAATTTGGAAATTTTTAGCTTTTATCCTTATAATACTAGCTATCCATCAGAATTATTACAGATTTTTAGCTATTATAATTCTGGAGTTACAGCTAGTTAAAATACTGCTATATCTTAGTGATACTAAGTTATATTAGCTAAAAATCTGTAATAATTCTGATGGATAACTAATATTATAAGGATAAAGGCTACAGAATTTCAAATTTTTCGAACCATTACTTTGGCCGGAATAAAAAATTGATCTTTCAATGGCAAAAACCCGATGTTATTTAGATGAGAAACTTACATCGCTGAGGGAACAGGTTATAATTGAGATAGAGACTTGAAACTTGGGGGATATTTTTTATTATTTATTTCGAACCACATGAGCCCTTGTCCGCGTAAAAATTAGAAAATATCCAAAATAAGGACCCCGGACTGTATACATCTCAAACAAAAATGATTTATAATTGTTGGTATGTAAAAACTATCACAAATAAGCTGACGTGTTCTGATGTGGCCATACTCTTGACTTTACTATACAACCTGGCCCCTAAAATTATTTATAATCATGTAGGGGGGTTAGTTTTTGCATTTTTATACTTCTCGGGTCCCACTGATTATGTATACAAATTTTGGTTGAATTTGGTAAATGGGCAAGATTTTCATTTTTTGATCCTACCCCCTCCTTTTGGGCGGTTAGTTTTTACATTTTTAGACTTCTGGGGGTCCACTGATTATGTATACAAAATTTGGTTGAGTTTGCTCAAACGGCCTAGATTTTTAATTTTTAAACCCCTCTACCCCCCTTAATTTTGGGTCAATATGCACCAAAATCTAATCAGCTCTTAATCTCAATGGACCAAAACTACGTGTGAAATTTGGTTTCGATATTCACACTAGTTTTTGAGATAGGTCGTCCACAAAATTTGGTAACGCACAGACTAACAACCAGACAATCAGACAGACTAACTAACAGACATTTTGAAAAAACAATTATTATCTCGAATAATATATTTTTTCAATGTTCACTTATCTGGGCTTTTTTGTAGAGCGAAATGCCATGGCTTCGCTCAATTTTTTTAATCTAAATAGTTTCAGCCGTTTTTGAGATATTTCGAAAAAAAGTAGAAAAAAAATTCACTTTTTACATGCACGATTACAATACTTGACCATACCCTGTCTGGTCAAGTAAAAATTTGAAATTATTTATTCTCGAAAATTTTTTATTTTTTGACTGTCGATGAATGTTGCTATAGTCCAAAAAATATTGCTTAAACACCAAACAAACGATTTTATTTTAGTGTCTTGTTTCCCAATAATATCATTTAATCAAATTTCTGGTCTACAATAATTCTCAGCTATTTCACTTTCTAGCAACATTATCTGTTTTGGTTCAATTCGACTGCATTATAAATTTACACATATCAGGAAAGAGAGGAATTCCAATAATATTCTATGTGGTGTGGATGAACTTTTGAATTGGATAATTATTATATACATGAAAAGGGGTCAATTAAAATAAATATCTACCCCACCGTACTTACTATTCCAATGATAAATATGTATACCTATATTTATAGACTATTGCGACCATTCCCAAACACAATCCTAACGATTTTAATTAGTATATGTTTCGAATTTCATTACTATTAGTTAACACGAGTCTATTTGATGTTTTGGGTGTGATTTTAATTCCAAATCCAAATTTGAAGGGAAAGAGTGAGAGAGAGGGTGTAATTCAAATGAAAATATTGGAAACAAGCGCATCGCATTGCATCCTATCATTTAATGATGCTAATGAATGTAATTTTAAGTTGGACACAGTCCATTAAAAGTTATAAATGGTCTAATTTGAAAACTGAATAAGAATTCAATTGAATATGAGTTAATTATTTTCGCTATACTCAATTTATTCACTGATTTTCAATTAAATATTTTTTGTCATTTTAATTGGTGAAAAAAGATGAATCCTTTTCCAAAACTGGTTACAATTTAATCAAATTCGAGCGAATATGAAATGATTTGTTTATCAACAAACAGTTTGAGTTACAAAGTTGAAATTTGAACAAAAATTCAATTTATTAATTCAAAACTGTGGAGCAAATTTCAGTCCATTAAGGTAGTTGTTTCGCGACAATACTAGCAAAAAGTTAATGCTAGAGTGTATGGAACAGACAATAAGGATTCATAATTCATAAGCTCAAAACTTTTTGCTGTTTATGTACCGATTCTAGCCAATCCCGTGCTCGTTTGACAAATCTGGCAACATTGTAAGAGATAGAATATTTTTATATTCAAATGACAGATAAAATATATTTTAAAGGTCAATTTATTTCTATAAAAATCGTTTTGTTATTTTTTAACAAATGTAATCAACGCCTACGTTACACCATATGAAAATTATAATTTTGAAAAATCTAGCGCATGCGCGAATTATACATCTTTCGCTGGTTAAATAAATGCGCTGTTGCCAGATTGTTTTAGTGTAAATTTTTTTTATACATTTTTCATTATTTATTCATTATTATCTCAGAAACTGTGTTGTAACTATGAATTAAAATTATCTTAAAATATGCATTGGTTATTTTTTAATGTTGGTTTAGTTTTTTTTAGAAATGGTAAGAAGGGTTTCTTAATTATAATTAACTATCTATGTAAATTTTCCGATATCCGGTATAGTGCAAGTGAGGGGTGAACAGCGATTGGAATTAGGTGTACACGTCTTTGAAATTATGTGGAATTATTTTGGAATTCATTAGATAATGCCCTTTCATCTATTGTCTTCTACTTGGAAATGAAAGTGGAAGTGGAAGTAGGTGTACACGATATTAGGCCGTGGTCACCTCTCGGTGCAATGTATAAGTCTGAAAAACTCTATTTTTGAAATTTAATATCTCCGGAACTATATTGTTCATAAATTTCGTTTTGCCACCAATCGATGGAGAAGTATTTAAATAATAATCTCTCTAAATTTCAAAAAAAATTCTAAGAAAACCCATTTGGCCGAAGAACTACCTTAAATACGACCAGTCATGTCCCTATATTAGATTGGATTTTCTGAATTTTCGAAACTGAATTTCCAAGTTCTTCACAATTTCAAATGTTATTTGTTTACTCTAGTAAAATAAATTTAATAATTTATTCATATTATATTTATTTTTTTAGAACTGTAGTTGTGAAATTGTTAAATGAGAACACTATCGTGGATAGTATTTTGTTATTAAGTTTTATTATTAATTTACTGGCAGACAGTTTATGCATTACTGTATAAATGTCTTTTATTGACTTCAGTGCCTAGTTCCAAAAAATGTGTATTTTATATGATCACACACACACGCAGATACCTGGAGAGAGATTTTCAATTTTTTGGATTTAAGATACTACTTAAGATGTCTTAGTAATATGTTTTTAAGATTGAAGGAGACAATAAAAGAGTGTGTCTTCTGCTGAAATTATAAATTTTATTTATATAAAACGAGACTATAGTTTCGAGGGCTTTGCCCTCTTCATCAGTCTATTACAATGGATTCACATGAATTAATTTATGAATGCTTTTGCGTTTTTAAGATTATTCTACAAGACATCTTAGGTTTAATTTATTTTATTACAGTTTTTAGGTGTTTTTTTTTAATAATTTTGTATAAATCTATAATTTTACAAGTTGCGTCAGGCGTGCCTCCGCCACGCCTTCTGCACCTTATCCCTCCGGGCGGGCAGCCCTGGCGGGCAGCGTCTCGAGACAGCCAAAAGTTTGTTTGCAATGTAATTTTGTTCAACTGTATTTTAATTAAATAGGTATATTTTATTAATTAACAATCAGCTCCAAGAAATAATTTAACTCATTGCGAAAGCAAAATAAAAAATATTTTTTATAGATTGTAGTTATTATTTATTTTGAGCATATTTAAAAAAAATGATATTTAGGTACTAAATAAATTTATTATATAAAAATTTCAATTATTACATTTTTATTTAAATTTAGACAATTATCTTAACACGTTTTCATTAGGGCTATTAATTAATTTTTTGAATTTAGAAGTGAACACTTACATATATATTCCTCCGTTCGAATATACGTATAAAGCTCTTCAAGGCCTTTGATAACAATGAATTAACCCAAACCCATTGTCTGCTTGGGTACAAAAGAAATGAGAAACCTTTTTTAAAACGCCAAGATTGGCATTCTTCTACCTGAGAATAATTAATTTAATTACTTTAAATCGTGTGAAATCAAATCAAACCGATTTGGCCCAAAATTTAGATAAACCATCCGGAGCACTAAACAAACATATGGTGTGAACATAGTTTAGATACGTTCAGTGGTTTAGGCGTGGGTCGATCACGCACATACACACTAAGGATTATATATATATAGATAATATTTCTAGAAATAATTAGGAGGTCTTGAAGAACTTTTGAAGAATTCAAATCGAACTAATTGTGCATTAGTATTTTTTATGTCAGCGGTATTTTTAGGTGGACGTTTTTCGGCGAAACAAATTTTCTACAAATTGTCCAGCTAAAAATACCTGACTGATATAATAAAATGTCGAGGGGTGAAGCGGGATTGGTATTAGGTGTACACGTCTTTGGAATTATGTAGAATTATTTTGGATAACGCCCCTTCATCAATTGTCTTCTACTTGCAATGAAAGTGGAAGTAGGTGTACAGGATATTAGGTCGCGGTTCACCCTTCGTAAAACACTAATGCACAATTAGTGTTGTTCATATTAAATTACATGTTTAAATGTTCCCCCTCCTAATAATTTTCAGAAATATTTTAAAATAATAAATAAGGGAACAACAATCTAGCAACCAGTATTGCAAATTATATATTAAATAAATAATATTAATTATATCTCCCTCTCCCAAAGATTTGGTTAATACCGAGGGATGAACCGTGACCTAATATCGTGTACACCTACTCCCAATTTCATTTCCAAGTAGAAGCCAATAGACGAAGGGGCATTATCTAATGAATTCCAAAATAATTCCATATAATTCCAAAGACGTGTACACCTAATTCCAATCGCGTTTCTTCCCTCGGTTAATACCAATGGATAAAAAAATGAACTACTTAAAGAACACTTTTTGAGAGATTGTAGCCCTTTTAGAGGTTTATTAAATTCTCATTAAATGTCCATGGAAAGTGAGATTGCTAAAAGTTTATATTGACCAACTGGCGGCGAGCTCATATCATCCCCTAATGAAAGTAATAACAGGGGGCGCCACCCTGGGTCGTTCACGATTTTATATCTCGTTCAAATACAACTTGGCAAAAAGTTAGGCAGTGAAATTAGGAACAACGTGCTCTCATCCAAATATTCTTTTATTAATTTAGTATTTAATTATTCATTCATTAAAATTTGTTAGATTTCATAGAAATTCCTTTAATATAAATAAAGAACTAAAAGTCTCCACAGGATAATTTCATTAAATAATGAAAATATGTTTATCATTATAAATATATAGGTATATATTCTTCTAATATACGAATATGGATTCAGGTGTATGGTAAAGTTATGTTGAACTTTCACATTACGCCATAAAGTTTTTCCAATGTAAAATAAGTCACAGCTCATTAACATTAAACAATAACTGAATTATTTGAAATACCATATCGCCTCTAGGCAAAAAAAATTTGGGCGTCCTTATCGATCTATCTATATTATACACGAGGAGTGAACCACGACCTAAAATCGTGTACACCTACTTCCACTTTCACTTTCATTTCTAAGAGGAAGACAATAGATGACAATAGAATCGAATAGAATTGAATATTTATTTGCAAAGAAATAAGTAAATACATTGTAGGTATATGTAAACAAATTTAAACTAATTAAAGACAATAAAATAAATCAAATTCAACAATTATTGCAACACACCTCATTAAGCAAAGCTTGTGTGGAGGGGTGGTCCGACATCATAGCGTTGTTTGCCAGTTTCAATTTTTATATATATATATAGTATCTATGTACATCCATATAGCTTTTTATAAATAAATAAAATCCGAAACTTCCAAAAATAAATCAATACTAAAGGCCTTCTTCCACATACCTCCTCAACCTTCTCCCAAACAAACCAAAGATTGGCAGCCCAGTGATGCTCGCTGGCAGTCTATTATAAGCAAGAGGGCCCCTGAAAGCTGGATGACGTGCAGCCGCGCTGGTATTAAATCTAGGCTCCTTAAGGCGTTTCCCAGATTGTTCGCGGGTTTCATGGACATGCCCCGGCGCCTCCGGGAATTCCCCAGGTCTAGTGTCTACAAAATTTATGAGGCACATATCACGGAGCTAGTCAAAATTCAAAACGTTGAATTCCTTGAAGATCAGCTCAGATTATCTAATGAATTTCAAAGTAATTCCAAATAATTCCAAAGACGGTGTACACCTAATTCCAATCGCGGTTCACCCCTCGGTATTATATATATATATATATATAAAATTTAGGGGCTGTCTGTGCATTGCTCAATCTCCCCCCCCCCCCCCCCAAGTGTGTATGTACACGTTTCAAGCAAAGTTATGAAAGAAAACACCTTCGAAAAAATTCCTGTCTGTCTATTTGGTCAAATTTTGTTCGCAATTGGCATAAAAACGGCTGGAGGTATTTTTAGAAAATTTCGTATTTGGATTAGATGTTTTTGAACTTAAAATTATGGTTAAAAAATACTTTGATATTTTGACCCCAAAAAGAGGTTTAGGAGGTGGGTGGGAACAATGAAAATTATCAAATAACTCCTAAACTATTAGATCTACAAAAAATTCCGTTATAGAAGCAAAGTTGTAGAGAATACGATCATTGGCGTAGTTTTTCTGGGGGGGGGGGGGGGGCAACGGGCCAAGCTGATTAGCCACTAGTAGTGGCGGGCTACAAGGTTTCAATTTCGATAATCCGATTAGAGATCAACTAACTTTTTAGTAGAATTGACAAATTTTGGAACTAACGAAATAATTTAATGAGACACATAAGTGATGCCTCGAAATAATGGACTTTCCATTTTCCTAAGATGGCAATAAGTTTTGTAGGGGGGCCACTACCTTGCCCCTCCACTAACTTCGCTCATGAATGCGATTCTCACCAATTTTCGTTTACCAGGTGTCCCGGTTAATAATTCTTAATTTTTTCTTAAAGAAAACAATTTTAATTTGGGAAAAACGTAAAAAAATGGTTTATTCAAAGTATTTATTTAATTATTTATATATTTCCTCTTAAAACTTCCTTAGTTCAAAACACTGATTTTACAACATTCAAGACCCCATTTACAAACAAATTGGATACAATTCGAACAATCCACTGCTAAAGCTGCTGCGTGCAAGCTTGGCCTCCTATTTAGGTCTAGACGCTATTTTACTCCCAGTCAACTTCTTACATTTTTATAGGCTCAAATTCGTCTCTGTTTCGAATATGGCTCTCATTTGTGGAGGGGGTCCTCCAAGCATTCTCTTACCATACTGGATGCAATTCAGAAGCGAGCAATTAAACTAATAGGAGACCCGACCCTAACTAACTCACTCGACTCCCTGGCTCACCGAAGAACCATTTCTGCCCTTTCCCTGTACTACAGATACTATCAGGGTGTCTGTTCAGTCGAGCTGAAATCAATTATCCCCCGAAAGTCTCCTTTACGAGAAACACGTAGGTTTTCGAACGCTCTGCACCCCTTCGCAGTCAAATTGGATAAAAATCAAACAAGCGCTTTCGCCAACTATTTTACCCGCATGACCTCCAGAGACTGGAACTCACTTCCAGCCACCGTCTTACCCGCGACTTATAACCTTCAGCTGTTTAAGACCCGCATCACAGATACTTTCGACACTTACCCAGCCCATAAAATCCCCTCTTCTTTTTGTTTTCACGATGGAGGGGCCAAACCAGGATTTTAGGGGATGCACCTTTTTGGTGTAACTCCATCAAAAAATTGCTAGCTCGTTTATCCCTAAGATTCGAAGTTCCTTCCCACCTCCATCTTTATCCATTCAAAATATGTATTCACATGCATCTTTCATCAGCCCTCACCACCTGATATTTATTCCTCTCCTTCTATGCAAGATGCAAGGATCTATTACTGACTTCAAGGGTCACCAGTTGCATTTTATATTTTTTTTTTTTTTTTAATAAATAAAAATCAGAATGATCGTATTGAACGCAAAGATGAATTTATAGTTTGGACATAATCCATTATAATGCACACTGAAATGATAATATAAAATATTTTAACGAATTTTAATTCATTTAATGGGAAACCTGTGCTTCCATGAAGTTTATAATTGCTTCTTGTTTAGGAGCAATGTTGGAGATTCCCAACCGTTTTTGGATCTAATTGTGATCGATATTTAATTATAATAGCAACTAAATTGGTAACACTAGTTTCACATAATTATAATAAATCCTCAACCACCGTTTTTGGATGTAATTGTTATCGATATTTAATTATAATAACAACAAACTTTGAGACAACAGTTTTAAATAATTAATTGGATGGATGCAAATTGAACTCTATTGCTTTTTTATTTTGCTCCTTAGGGTGTCCTTATGTTGAAGCTACGATAAAAGCAACTACAAAGTGATTTACTCCGTATGAAGTCAAACAATATAAAGAAGAAATAATCAGGATGTCGTCGGCTTGATGAAAATAAATAAATACCTAAACATATTACTTTTATGTATATGCATAGGTACGAGAATATATAAATGCAATATCTCTTAGTATAAATTTATTAAAATCAAGCTGAGGCAACTCAATTTTAATCAACAACTCTGCTATTCTCAGAGGGAAAAAATATTTTTTAAATAATCAAAATATTTCAAAATTGTTATTTTTAAATTATTTGTAAAGTTTGTAAAGAATGTGTATTATTTAGAATTATATAATACTTTCGTTATTCTAGTATGACTAAAAATGCATAATAGAATAGCTTTGTTTTGGGTGGCACCCAAAATACCGACTTCCCCAAATCCCGAAAATTCAAAATCCCGACAACCCAAAATCCCAACATGTGAAATTCAGGCTTAATTATGATTTTTTAATAACCTTTTTGATATTTGCACAAATATATGTATATATACTATCTATATGTATTTGACTATATTAACCTAATTAAGACAAAAAGTACATATCAAATATCAAAATAATAAATAAATAAAATAAATTTTATCAATCTTTTTAATACATATTTAAAAAAATATATTTAACATGATTAACATAATATAATATATAAAGAGTACATAATTGAAATATCAAAATAACAAATAAATAAATTAAATTTTATTAAATTTGTAAAAATACAAATTTTTTTCCCCCTAAGAGGATTGACAAATGACTATAAAATTCTTAAATTTATATTATTTTTTTAATGGATTATTATTTTTATTTTTTATTTATTTATTTTATTTATTTATTTTATTATTTATTTACAATAAATAAGTTTTCACCAATCAAATATTAAAAAAAAAATTGATGCTGATTTGGACACCAAGACAATTTGTATAAAATATTTAATTTCTTTGGTTTTGCATTTTAAATCTTAGAAAAAACAACTTTTATTTCAGTTTTTTTTTCATGTTTCATTTTATTACTGATTTTATTTTCATGATAACTTTGAAATCAACTGGTGTGTTCACCACACGACTTTCACATTTTCGAAATTCGATACTTAAGCTCGATATAGGTTAGAACGAGGGGTGATCCGAGATTGGAAATAGGTGTACACCTATTTGGAAGTATTTTGAAGTACTTGGAAATATTTGGAAGTACTTGGAAATATTTGGAATTACTTAGAAATATTTGGAAGTACTTGGAAATATTTGGAAGTACAAGTGGAAGTAGGTGTACATCATTTGGTTCACACATCGGGTTTGAATGAATACAGCAAGCTTTTGGTTGAAATCAGAAAATTGGAAGTAGACATGTACATGAAAGATTTTTCGTTTTTTTTTTTTTTTTTATTTTCTCAAAAACGGTTCTAACGTTTCTTTTAAAAATTAGTGTATTTATCAAGTGACATGAGTTGTTAGTTGTGTCAAATTATTAATCCGATTGAAATAAAGGAATGAGGTCTAAAGTAGGAGTGTCGCGGAGCCAAAAGCTTGCTGTACTCCTTCTAGCCTATATCGAGCAGAAGTTTCGAATTTCGTATCTCTGAGACTTATGGTTGCGAAACGCAGGGGTACATAAGTACATACGTACATACCTACGCACTGACCAATGGATTTTTGGACTCTTTTTGGCCTCTGGGACCACAATTTCGGTTCTAAATTCAATTTCCAACTATTAAGGGCATCGATTCCTTCCACCTAGAAGTTACAAAATGAAATTAACTTTTTTCATCTCTGAGATATAAGCTCTCAAATAGTCAGGACCCAGACAGGCCATCGCAATACTTCCCCATTATATTCTATGAATATAAATGTGAAAGTAATTAGAAAAAAAATTGAGCCCAGACCCCCTTCGCTTTGACTAAACCTGGTGAGGTTCGATTCGGTTAGGATATAATTCAGTTGGGCTAATGCCAACCGAACTTTCTAAAAAAAAACCCGGTGAACCCCTTTGTTTTAATAGCGCTATAAAACAAAGAATAATGGGAGTCGATTGGATGGTCAAAATCTCAAAAGCAAATGTTTTTTTTTATTTATTATTTTACTCTTAGCTATATTGCCAGGTGGCCGGCGGATTGTATTTGAAATCATTTTCCTATTTGATTAATCCGAAAATAAATCTAGCGAGAAATTAGTTCTATATAAACTAATGGACGTTTTCCAAACAATTTCTCTATCATTTTATTTGAAATTAAGTGAATAAATGCATAATCAACTAACAGCGTGTTAACGAACCATCAACCTTTCTGTTAAACGACGTGAAAACACATTCAGAAATTTTTTGAATAAAGATGCATTATGTGATAATATTGTAATATATTTAATATCTATATGAATATAAATGTGTAGATAAAGAATATACAGTAAGCAAAACAAACAAATCAAAAGATATATAGATTGAATTAAACATATATAAATATATGTAAGTATATTAATAGACATTGAGTGTGTTTAGCTAACGCAACAGTTGAGCTCTTATCTAACGTGCTATTTAATTCATCTTCTTCCTAAAAGTAATATAAAATAGTAGAAACATTATTTGATGCCTCTTACGTTTGTTAATTGAAAACAAATTTAGTTTTAGTTCATATAGGAACGATGCCATGCATAAATTACGCCACACGAATTTCAAGATTTTTAGATCCTCCTCCTCTTGTGTCACAGTCACATTCTGTCACAATTTCATTGAGTCCCCCTATATTGTGACGTCACACTATCACTTTTATACCCTTATTGCTTGATTACAATTTTTTGTCTAGATTTATTTTTACCAACATTTTCATGTTGGAATAATAATCTACTCTTATTAAACGAGAAAAATTGTTTTATATATATATATATATATATATATTTGTATATGTATTTGTATCTTAGTTCTATTTTGGAAACGGCTCTGCCGATTTTGATGAAATTCACGGGTTAGGGAGTTTTTGGGGTGACAATTCGATCTGTTACGGTCTCATCTTCGACAAAATTGTTTTTGATGGGTTTTTCGTAATCAAATTAATTATTCTCAGGTAGACAAATCCCATTCTTAGGGTTTTAAAAAAGGTTACTCTTTTCATTTTTTATACCCAGGAAGACAATGGGTTGCCTTAACTCATTGTTCTCAAAGGCCTTGAAGAAGTATTGTGATTGTGGTGTGTTGTTGTCAAGAATTAACTAAACCCGAACAAAGCTCGGTCTTCCAGGTATATATATATATATTTTTGCATTTTTTTTTAAACGGCTCTTAACAATTTGATGAAACAAACTCTATTAACAAGTTTTGAGAATGAGAAAGCGATCTTGATGCGGAATGGGGGTGGATGTGGTAGATGTGGGGGGTGCAGAAGGTGGGGGCATTGGTGGGGGATCCGGGGGTGGGCGAGGTTTCGGGGGTGGGGTCAGAGAAATGTGGAGGTGGGGGGTACAGTGGTCGGATATTATATAGATATATTTGTATTTTTTTAATTTGAAAATGGCTCTCAAATGAAAATCGACCTTTTTATCAGAATTTTAAATTAAAAATAATATTAAAATAAATATTTTAACTGAAGGAAGAAGTTACCGAGCATCGCTCGGTGCCTCTAGGTACTAACTATTATTATAAGTGGATACCGATGAGGCAGTCCAAAAAAAAGAAGAGATAATTTACACTTTCTTTTTATTCATAAAACCGAAAAAAGAAGAAGATAATTTACACTATCTTTTTATTCATAAAACCGACGTTTCGGAGGCTATTCCCTCCTTCTTCGGGGTTTTAACTATTATTATAATTTACATCCATAATTTGTATTAATTTGAAAGCCTATAAAAGGAAAATAAGGACAAGTTTTTATGTCTGACTTTTTATTTATCAGCCAACGTCGACTTTGCCGAAGTCCTGAAAAAGTTGGCAAAGTAGACGAAACGTTGGCTGATAAATAAAAAATTCACACATAAAAACTTGTCCTTATTTTTCTGTTATAAACTTTCAAATTAATAATAATAACCTGAAATCTAAAAAATATATGGTATTTTAAAATTTTTAATTTGACTCTTGTGACATCACAATTTTTAAGATCCCCAGGCCCTCCTGTCAAATTTTGTCACAAATCTAAGATGCCCCCTCCCCCCTTACTGTGTGACGTAATTTATGGACGAACCCTACCTATTAAAAATATTTTATAAGGGTAGTGATGACATTAGACACTTTCCGTGATCAAACATTCAAACCTTGAAAGGAATAAATATTATGACGATTTAGTAGGCCTTAGCTTGGACATATAAATCAAGAAAATTTGCAATGGTTTTTGAACCATTACAATACTTTTCCAAGATATGTTTGATAAAGTAAAAATAACACTCACATAGATCTCAAAATATAATTAATGTGTACCATAGTTAGTTCTTTAAAATAAAACACTGTGTGTATTGGCGTCCGTAGAGGGGGCAAGAGGGGGTAAAAGACCCCCCTTCTGGGATTGAATAAAAAATTATGTAACAATCCTGACTTTCGACCCGGCCTCACTAAACTATATTTAAATTGAAAGTTGCTTTTTGCCTAGAGTAGCAGATTTTTTTTATAAATTAAAGGAGAAAATAAAAGAGCTAGTCTTCTGCTGAAAATAAATTTTTAATTTATTTATAACGAGTCTATAGATTTTCACACATCAATTCCTGTGAATTAATTGTAATAGACTGATGAAGAGGGAAAAGTCCTCGAAACTAGAGTCTCGTTATAAATAAATTAAACATTTATTTTTCCAGCAGAAGGCACAATTTTTTTACGTATGGAAAGTGGAGAAGATTTTAGGTGAAACATGGTATTAATTAATAAAGTGAAGGGAGTGTAGTTTCACAATGAATGAAATAAAACTTAAAGAGGTTTATACAGACTCAATATATTTCGGGTTATTTTTATGAAAATGATGATGAGAAGGAGTTACACCAAAAAGGTGCTACCCCAAAAGGCCTGGGTTGGCCCCTCCATCGTGAAAAGAAGAAGAAAGAGTTTTATGGGCTGGGCGGGGGTCGAAGGTATCTGTGGATACGGGTCTTAAATAGCTGAAGGTTATAAGTCGCGGGAAAGATGGTGTCAGGGAGCGAGTTCCAGTCTCTGGAGTTCATAGGGATAAAAGAGTTGGCGAAAGCGCTTGTTCGACTTTTATCCAATTTGACAGCAAGGGGGTGCTGGGCGTTCGAAAACCGCGTGTTTCTCGTAAACAGGGCTTTAGGGGGGATATTTGATTTCAGCTCGACTGAACAGACATCGTGATAGTATCTGTAGTACAGGGAAAGGGCAGAAACGGTTCTTCGGTGAGCCAGGGAGTCGAGTTTACAGATTAAAAACAGTTTTTAATCTGTAAACTCCTGATGATGGACTAATAACCCGAAATATATTGAATCTGTATAAACCTCTTTGAGTTTTATTTCATTCATTGTGAAACTACACTCCCTTTACTTTATTAATTAGAAGACACACTCTTTTATTGTCTCATTTGTACTAGTTTAATGTACTGAATGTGTTTTTGAATTTAAGCCCCACATGCTAGTACATTACATTTGTGAAAAAATACTCAAAAAATTAAATATTTAAATAAATATTTAATAATGTAATTAGTTGTCTCCAATCCTAGCACCTCCATGGAAACTTTTCTGCGTAAACCTCTGACTGTGTGGTTTTGACTAATGACAGACAACCCAATCCCAGTCACGTTGCTTGTATTCTCCTGATATTGGTTAATGAAAGACTCAAAGGATAGTAAACTAAAAATTCGCCAATGTAAAGAAAACATGTCGTCATGTAACTTCAAATTACAAACATAAAGGAACCACTAAATTTCAGAAGCAAAAAAATGTTAGTATACTATTTAAAAACATTAAATGGAAACGCGACTAAGAAAACTTTGATCAAAATACAAAGCTCAAGAGCAAGATGATCCGAGTCTTAGTTCACAAAGGAACCGTTTTTTGTAATCGTTACTTTAACAAAAATATTTTCATTCAATCCTTGTTTCAATGTTTAGTTTATATAAAAAAAACGTGATCACTTTCAAGCTCTATCCTTTTACAAGAGTTTATTTCATCAGAAGCCTTTAGAATTAATAAAGCCAATTATTATGTGAAAAATAAAATAAAATAAAAAATAAAATTCATCAGTAAAACTTTTTATTTTATTTTTACATTACTTTAAACCAGTGTATCCCAACATTTTTTGTGTCATGCCCCACCTAAATTATTATGCTCCCTAAGTAAAAATTTTTATAAAAGACAACTTTTTGTTATTTATATAATTAGAGTTCAAAAAAATTCTGGGTTTTTATAAAATTTTTCCTACAATTAAATCTAAAAGTGATTAAGGTAATATAAAGACATTGTTGTTAATATGGACATGGGAAGTGAGTGTTGCTTGATGCCCAAATTATTGTAAAAAAATTATGTAAATTATGTAAATTTAAATCTATAAAATTAAGGTTTTGTCTGTACATTGGTCCAAATCACGCCAAATTTTGGTTGCACACGTTTCAAGCAAAGTTATGAACGAAAACACCCTCAACAAAATTCCTGACTGTCTGTATGTATGTATGTCTGTTTCCGTCGTTTCCGAAAAGTTGCTCACGATTCACGTAAAAACGGCTCAAGGGATTATTATGAAATTCCATATTTACATCAGATGTCTTCTAACTTACGTGTTTAGCTATATAACGTTTTGATATTTTGAACCCAGAAGTGAGTTTGGGGGGGCTCACGAATGAAAATTATCAAATAACTCCTAAACTATTAACCCTACGGCAAATTTTATGATAAACAAAGTTGTAGGAAATGTGATTTCTGACAACTTTTGTTAAAAAAACTTTCCCAAAAAACCACCCAAAAAGGGGGGGTGGTCAAAAAATGAAAATTCTTTCTCTTGGGCCAAACTCAACCAAATTTTGTATACATAATCTGTGGGTCACTAGAAGGCTAGAAATGCAAAAACTGCGTGCGGAGGGTGGGTGCGGGGGTGGAATTGGGGTGGGGTGAGGAGTGAGGTGGAGTAGGGTGGGGGTGCAGGGGGTGGTGCGGGGCGGAGTCCATGGGGCATAGCGGGGATGGGGGCTAGGCGGGGGTGTGGTGAGCAGGGTTGGAGGGCACGGGGTGGGGTCCGGGGTGGATGGGGTGCGGGGTCCGAGGTGAGTGGAGTGTGGGTTGTGGTGTAGGGGCGGGGGTTGGGAACGGGCGCATGGTGCGGGGGTGGGGGTGACGGAAGAGTTTTGGGGGTGAGGTGGGGGTAGTGGGTTGGGGTGCGGAATGGAGTTTTGAGGTGGTGGTGTGGGGGCGGGGGTTAGGCATGGTGCGGGGGGTGCTGGGTGGGTTTCGGGGGGTGAGAGTGAGGTTCGAGGGCTGGGGGTCCAGGGGCGAGCCCCCTGGCTAGCAAAAGGGCTGCCGAAGGCGGGCCTTGCAGCTAGTTTGAATATAAAAACATTTTGTTCAAAAAAACAAAAAACAAATATATATATACTCAGAGGCATAGAGGGATCAGACCCCCCCCCCCTCAGGGCAGGGTTCATGGGATGAGTGACGGGAACGACAAACCTTTTCTCATGGCAAACTAACCTTAATTAAATATATTTCATATGTTTAATAAAGAATTTTGTTCTTTTTTAATTCTTGAAGTATCTTTTTACTCCAATTAAATTGTTGTCTAAAGGGCCCCTCGAGGGAAAGTTTTGGGAGGACTTTTTGATCCTATATGTTTTTTGGTGTGCTGAATCCGAATCTGAGGTTTTCTAACAAAATTCCGTGACGGAACATTGTTAAAAATACAAAAAATGGTAAAAAATCTAATTTTTTTGCGTTTTTTTGATTATAGCTCGAAAACTATCAACTTTTCGCAAATAAGCTTCCTTTTCAAAATGAAAGTTCATAAAAATTTTCTACTAAGGATATAATCCGAATCCTCAAATGGAATCTATAAATCTAAGAGTTTCATCAAAAAAGTGATTCAAGTAAACGTTTAAGTCAACAAAATTTCCTAGAGAATAAAACAGAAATCAAGTTTCTAGGATAAGTGGTTTTCATTTTATGAAGGAAAAACTGCGATTTTTTGCAAAAAATTGCAGTTATTCAAAAATTCATCCTCATTGTGGCACGGGTTACCATTATCCATTTAAGATGAAACTTTGTTAGAATTGTTTCAAATTTAATCTAGTTTAAAAATGTATAGAGTGGTCTGTCATGGTCAAAATGTCAAATCCAAAAAAGTGTCAGTTTTTGGGATTTGCGGAAACAGAAAAAATAATTGCCAATTGTCAACTAGCGCTTGAGTCCGAACGGTTGGTCGGAGAAAAAACTAAATAATGAAATTTGTAAGAAACTTTATGAAATCTCATTTTGAATAGTAAGGTTATTTACGAAAAGTGTATAGTTTTCGAGTTAAAAATAAAAAACCGCCAAAAAAGATATTTTTTTTACTTTTTTCCATTTTTGACAATGTTCCGTGACGAAATTTTGTTAACAAGCCTCAGGTTCGGATTCAGCACGCCAAAAAACACAAAGTGTCGAAGAAATTACAACTACCCCACAACTTTCCGAGTAAAAACACAATTTTACTGGACTATTTGTTTTAATAAAAAAAAAATCCGGCTAAATATTTTGTTTTGTGGATTGACCATGATCCCCCATGAACATTTTCTGGCCTCGCCACTGTACTTATATATTTGATATTAAAAATGTATATTTTCAAATTCATTTTTTCATGGAACTCAATCTTTATGTACGTTTAACGTTTAAGACCCGTCTAACGCGAAAGAATTGTCTCTATAACTATAAACTTGAGCGCTTTGAGTTTAACAGATGGCAGCACTTGATGGCAACGCCTGTATTTAGACAACCTCAACAGACGCTAGCACTGTGAATGATCAGATGAGCCTTCCAATTATTTATAATTTATATATGCACTCAAAGCAAACATAATTAGCATTAAAATTTGAGTACTACTACTAAGTTTCAAAAACAAAATTTGTAGATTAGTATTTTATATGGTTCTACATTCATTTAAGTGTAGTTTATACTATCTTGCTGTAGCAACTTTCTATCAAATTTTCTAAATTTTTATATTTAAACTAAAACTAAATTTAATTAGTTACTTTGGGCTTTTCTGTTTTGCTCTTTTTCTTTCTTCCGTACTGTTATTTTTATTTATTTATTTATTTTTGTGAATCATAAGTAATTTAATAATTTTTAATTTTAAAGAAAAAAGGGCTAAAAATAAATAAAAATAAAAATCGTAACCAAAAATTGTATATGTTACCATATAATTAATTTAAGGTGAAGTGGAGTAAACGTAGACTAAAAAATAGATATTTAAATGTATATGATACATTTTCCCCACCGCAAAATAAAATATTTTTCCAATTGAAAAATATTTCTGGAAAATGTGTTATATGCTTCTAAATCTGAAATAAATAAAAATAAAACACAAATACATACCACTAAGTCAAGCCCATGTTCAAATTTCCCCCTTTAACAATCAAAGACCCCTCCTGTGGGGCGTGGGCCCCACGTTGGGAAAGACTTGTTTAGATATATTAGGCATACATTTTAATCTGTGATCTATAGCTTAGTGGAATAAGAGGATAACTTTTAAAGAACATTCAAAATCAGTGTTAAAATTCGAGTAGTACTACTAAGTTACAAAAAGAAAATTTATTGATTAGTAGTATTTTGTATGATTCTGCATTCATTTAAGTGCGTATTTTATATCTTGCTGTAGCAACTTACTATCAAATTTTGTTAACTTTAATTTTTTCAAATAAATGTACCTAAGTATGTTGTAGATATTTATATTTAAACTAAAACTAAATTTAATTAGTTACTTTGAACTTTTCTGTTTTGTGTCTCTTCCTCTTTTTTCTTATTTTTTTTTTTTTTTTACTTTATCCAATGCGAAGAATTTAGTCATTTTGATTTTAAGTCGATTCTTCCACGTTTTCAGTAGAGGTTGCCATTAATAGTCAAAAGATCAAAATGGAATGCAATAAGGTTATTCCTCTAGTATTAGATAAGAATCGATCGCTGATTTTAAGTTGATTCCTCCATGTCTTAAGCAATGGTTACCAAAAATTCAAATGGTTATTCCTCGAGTATTAGATGAGAATCGATCACTATTTTTGAATTTAAGTCAACATGGACTGCAAATAGCAAGTGATAGCTGATTAATTATAAAGAACGAACATATTAATATTTCAAATCAATTTGGATAAAGTTTAGCAATGTTCCGTTGCAGTTTATTTATTTATTTGTTTGTTTATTTTTCAAATCCAAAGATAATTTACTAATTTTTAATTTTAAAGAAAAAAGGGCAAAAAATCAATAAAGAAAATCGTAACCAAAAATAATGTGTGTTATAATTTAATTAAAGGTGAAGTGGACTAAAAAATGCATATTTAAATGTATAGTACATATGTGACACATTTTTCCCACCGCAAAATAACATATTTTTCCATATATGCTTTAATTGAAAGATTAATAATTTATTAAGTAACCCTTCTCTCTTACATCTAGAAATCGAAAATGCATTAATTTTGTTTCTATTCTTATATGGAACATAAAGTTTCAAAGTAAAAAGGAGAAAGCTTTAATGATTAATAAAGATGTATGATTAAAGTTTATTTATGAAATCCACTTAATATTGCATCCGATAACGCCCTCTTTGGCCAGCCAGATAGAGAAATGCGTAAAGTGGGTAGTTTGGCAGCTGGGACAATGCGGGTTCTGTGTTCAATCAATCTGGCCAAAGAAATCACCTCTTGGTGAAGCAGACAGCAACAACCCCTACTCAAAATAAGCGACGGCCTATTTCATGTCCATGGTGTTTCTGCTCGTCTCCACCGCCGCCCTTGCATCCATTCTAATTACAGTTCAAATATAGAATGACATTAAGGGAAATCAAATTATTTTTACCTATCGTAATTAGATCAGGGGATTGTTTTTCGATCTCGATGGGACAAAGTTGTAAAAAATGATTATTGGCACTCTTAAATTTTCCCGGTTATCTTTTCGAAATGTGTTTCTGTTATCTTTGAAAGCATAATTTTATTATAGATCTGTGGGATGTATTTATAGCAAGTTAGTAAGTTAAAAAAAATATATCTCTGCGTGGAATCCACGCGCGACAAAAGTGAAATTTTTTTCTATTGAAATATGTACTTTATAATAAAGACACTAATATCTGCTAGATAAAAGAAAGGGAACAAATTCGAAATTATATAATAATACAAAAGTGCTCATAAAAAACGTAATTAATTAAAAATCAAGAGAAAATTGAAACGACATCAAATCGAATATTGATCTAATGTGTAAAATATTTGGATATAAAATTTTTTATGATAATATTATTATTAAAAAATGACTAGGAGACTCTACCAATGATAATAAGCAGTGATTTTAACTATTTTTTATGGGGTATCTAAAATCACTTGTCTACAAAGATCGTCCTAGAACTCTGGCTCACCTGAAGAACAACATTCGTCAAGCTGTCGCAACCATACGCGTCGATATACTGGAAAGTGTTCAACGAATCTTCCGAGTTCGATTTATGGAGTGTATTTATAATAATGGACGCCATCTACTTGATGAAATTTTCATCTTTAAAACTGTGTAAACATAAAATTTAAACCCTGTACTTGATGCTGTTCAAAGAATTAAATATACATCTGCGTTACTTTTTTCATAGTTGAATTTCAAAATAAGCAAAGTGCTCTGCCCCACTCTAAACAAACGACCAAAGAATCAATGTAGAATGTTAAGGATGAATGTAAATGAATTTATTCGATTTATATTCAATTTATCCGAGTTTTATTTTATGATTGAAAATAGTGTATAAAAATGGATATTATAGTAAAGAAGACAGTTGTCATCAGCTAAGCTGTGAGATTCATTGGATTAACTTGAAGTTAATCTGAAGCTTTTTCAAGATATCTAGGAAAAATTTATTGTCGCAGAAATGTATTCCCATAATAAAAATGTTTTTTTTTTGATTTTTCAAAGATTGAAGTCCGGGGTTATTGTTTAAATAAACAGTCATGCAATAAAAATGTAGTCACGTGCTCAAAATAAAAGTGATATTCGACCCATCCAGCGAGATCATGACACGACAAGGGAAACATTTTATTTGCGTTTTATTTCCGCAAAAACAATTCTATTATTATCAGTAGCATAATAAAAATAAAAGAATAAAATGGCAGGCAAAATGGCTTCGTGTTGGGATCCAAAAGAGACATTTGGTCGAATTTCGGGTGATCTGATTAAAAATTAAATTACTTGCTGGACAGGTAGAAGTTTTCCAATAATAAATGGTGAATAGTAAATTAAATATATTCTCAAATAAAAATAGAAGAAATAGATATTTTATTTTATTTTGACTTAAATAAGTGAAGCATTGAATGACATCTCTGCATAATGGGCTTTTTGAATCAATTAGACTTCCAAGTTTTGAATTCTAACTGGGAATAAACGACAGCCTTTCTAATCAGAGTAGTAGTTTGTTACCAAAATTAGTGAACCCCCAGTGCCAAAAACGACCCGAAATTTATTTGTCAGTCTGTTTCTAAGCAAGATAACTCAATAAGCTTGCCAAATGCGAGTACCATGGACGGAGGAAGGGGGGAAGGGTAGAACCCCCGGAAATTAACTAACCCTCCGAAAATCTTTTCTGGGTATGCTTTTCGCGATTACCAAGGATTCCGTAGTTTATATCTTTCAAAATACTTGAGATATTAAATTCGTTCTTATTTGTCGTTGATAAGGAGAGGAGGGAAACTGAGAAATTTTTCATAATTTTAAGTTAACAAATTTTTCCATCAAAAATCACCTAAAAATGGACCCACAGTGGGATTCTCTTTCGCCAACATTTTAATTAGAAGTAGGTACCTATATAAAAAAAATCTTTATTAGTAATGAAGCTGTTGAAGCTTTTATTTTTGTGATTAATTTGATTATAGTTTGAATTTTTATTTAAATCATACATAATTAATTATAATTATTTATTGAACATGAACAAATAATTATAATTAATTATCTGTGATTTAATTAAAAATTAAAACTTTAAAAAAATAATCTAATTATACTTAAAGATTATTTACTGGGATATCTCACTCTCCATTATAAAAAAACAACATATTTTTGACCCCCCACAAAATATTCGACATCCCCTCAAAATAATCATTAGATTATAATTTTAATAAGGTTTTTGATTCCGGACTAAATGAATATATATAGGTTGTAAATTTCACTAAGTTCACAGGTTAATTAGTTTACGAGCTACATGCCTCTGACAGACAAACATTGTGGTGGCACTAATAGGGCTCGGTTTTAGTTTTAAATGGAACCCGAAAATAATATATCAGGGATATAAAATTCGAAACTTGATTTGGAGGGGCCAACCCAGGCCTTTAGGGATGCACCTTTTTGGTGTAACTCTTTTTCTCATCATTTTCATTAAGAAAAAAAAAGTATCAACTCGAGAGTACGTACTCGTAGCAAACTTCTGGTGCAAATTAGCCAGCTAAAGTCGTCTATAGTACTTTATTGTTAAGTTTTATTATTAATTTACGTCTATTTCTCCTTAACACAAGCTATCATCCCTACTCTATACCCGAGGGGTAAACTGCCACCTAATATGCTGTACACATACTTTCACTTGTACTTCTAAATATTTCCAAGTACTTGCAAACATTCCCAAGTACTTCCAAATATTTCCAAGCACTTTTAAATATTTCCAAGTACTTCCAAATATTTCCAAGTACTTCCAAAATACTCCCAAAGAGTTTTACACCTACTTCCAATCGCGGATCACCCCTCGTCTATACCTATAGGAATCTCGGTATTATGGGTCTAAATGTGAAAAACGACTAATTATTTTTTCTTTTTAATAAGACAGTAGGGACTTTGGGTGGGTCGAAGCATGGGGAAATAGTGAATTTAAAAATATATTCCATCCCTTAGAATTAATTTTCTAACCTTAGAGAACACACATTATACTTATCTTCATTATTACAATTTTTTTTTTTTTTTTTTTAATGATATTGATGTGAGAAGGAGATACACCAGGAGTACCATCCCCTAAAGGCCTGTGTGGGATGGCCCCTCCATCGTGAAAAGAACAGAGTAGAAGGAAAGAAGCCGGGATCACGAGCCAATCTCAGAAACTTAGATACAATCCAATATCCAATTTACTAAGGTTTTAGGGGCTTCGAGCAATGGTAAATTCTCCGTTCGATAAATTAGGTTTTTTTTTTAAATTTATCTCCCACTTTATTTTTTTCCAGACCCTATACTTACATAAAAAATGACTGGGTATAGCCGGGAATCGAACCCGAGACCTCCGGATTGCCAGCAAGACATGCATTACACCAGGAAGGCCGGCAGATTATATAGGCACAATTATAATAATTAGTACAGAGACTCTTAATTAAATTTTATGTCACCATATTTTCAATAGTTTTACGAACAAAATTTTAAATTAATTATAATTAGTAAATATGTCAAGCTCTAATTAAATATTTACTTGTATATTTAATATTATTTCTTGTTGATATAATCGCCTCACTTCATTAATAAATAAATAAAACTCAATTGTGTAGTAAAAATTCGATAAAAAGCAAATTATGTCAATTATAGAGTAAAGTGATAAAAAAATTATTTCTTCCTAAAAAGACTAATTGTCATATTCTTTTAAAGGCTTGTATGTGAATTTGTGATAGATAGAAGGGAAAGGGCGGGCATGTTCTCTCTTTCTCTCTAGAGCTTTATGGCCCTTTAACTGAACAGTTCTCTCTCAAGTTCTTTTGTTTATGGATAATTTAACATGGTGAAATTTTTCCAAATAACAAGCAGTGTATTTCTAAATGGGATTACTACAAAAAAAAGAGACGAAAAGAGAGGATAGAAAATTAATGACAGAGAGGAAAAAGATTTGCAAGTTGGCTACATTCTGAAAAGAGAAAAAAATAATAAGAACAAAAAATAAAAGGTTAAAACAAAATAATAACATTTTAGAGGTAAAATAAAATGATAAATAGATAATTGTCTAATTATATTTATTAGTAAATAAATTATTTTTCAATTTATTAATTGTTTTTTCTTGTAGACAAAGGGTTTTTAAATTGAAAGTTTCTTTTTGCCGAGAGTAGCAGAATTTTTATAAATATTAAAGGAGACAATAAAAGAGTGTGTCTTATGCTGAAATAATAAATTTTTTACTTTACCATACAGGGTATGGTCAAGTATTGTAATCGTGCATGAAAAAAGTGTTTTTTTTTTAGCTTCTTTTTTTCGAAATATCGCAAAAACAGCTGAAACTATTTTGATTAAAAAAATTGGTCTACAAAAAGCCCTAATAAGGGCACATCGAAAAAATTATATTTTTCGAGATAATAATTGTTTTGTCAAAATGTCTGTTAGTCTGTGCGTTACCAAATTTTGTGGACGAGCTAGCTCAAAAACTAGTGTTAATACCAAAACCAAATTTCACACGTAGTTTTGGTCCATTGAGATTAAGAGCTGATTAGATTTTGGTGGTGCATATCGATCCAAAATAAAGGGGGTGGAGGGAGGGCTAAAAATTAAAAATCTAGGCCATTGAGCAAACTCAACCAAATTTTGTATACATAATCAATTGGACCCCCAGAAGATTAAAAATGCAAAAACTAACCAACCAAAATGGGGGGAGGGGGGTGTAAAAAATGAAAATCTAGGCCCTTGTACCAAACTCAACCAAATTTTGTATACACAATCCGTGGGCCCCCAGAAGTCTACAAATGCAAAAACTAACCACCGAAAATGGGGAAAGGGTCTAGGGGCAAAAAATGAAAATATAGGCCCATGAACCAAATTCAATCAAATTTTGTATACATAATCAGTGGGCCCCAAAAGTCTACAAATGCAAAAACTACCCCCCCCCCTACATGATTATAATTAATTTTATTGAATATCAGATATAAGAGTGGGGCCAGGTTGTATAGTAAAGACAAGTGGATGGCCACATCAGAATGAGTCAATTTATTTAATTTATTTATAACGTGACTATAGTTTTGAGGGCCTTGCCTTCTTAATCAGTCTATTACATAAATCAATTGTAATAGACTGATTAAGAAAGCAAAGCCCTTGAAACTATAGTCTCGCTATAAAAAAAATTTAAAAATTGATTATTCAAGCAAAAGCCAGACTCTTTTATTGTCTCCTTTAATTAAGTTTTATTTTATTTTATGGCCTTACTTTTTAAAGTAATATTGATGCAAGAAGGTGTAACAGCCATTCATGTTAGTTCTTTTTGTGAAGAGGAGAAGAAGAATTTTCAGGATTGGCCTGGAATCAAATCTGTGGACGTGGGTCTTGAAAGAATGAAGGTTTATGTCGTGGAAAAGATGGGAAGCGAGAAGGGATGAATGACTTGGCGAATCAGCGTTTATTCGATTTGCATTTAATTTTACGAAGAAATGGGTGTTGAATGAGAAAAAAATCACGAATTTCACACAGGCGCTTTAATAAGGAACGATGGGTGAACCGCGACCTAATATGCTGTACACCTACTTCCACTTGTACTTCCAAATATTTCCAAGTACTTCCAAATATTTCCAAATACTTCCAAATATTTCCAAGCACTTCTAAATATTTCCAAGTACTTCCAAATATTTCCAAGCACTTTCAAATATTTCCAAGTACTTTCAAATACTCCCAAATACTTCCAAATATTTCCAAGTACTTTCAAATATTTCCAAGTACTTCCAAATATTTCCAAGTACTTCCAAAATACTTCCAGAGAGGTGTATACCTACTTCCAATCGCAGATCACTCCTCGGGGAGGAATATTGACTTTTAATCATTAGAGTCATTATTAAAACAAGGTTTGAGATTATGTTTTGCTATTTTGCGAATACTGTTTTTTTATGAAAATGATTTCAAGAAGGGGCGCACCAGGAAGATGCATCCCCTATGGATATAGAAAGACCCTTGCATTGCCGCAGAGAAGCGAAAATTGATCACTCGAAAGAGTGGATGCAATGGTGGGACCCTTAACAACTTGAATGAAAGTTTCTAGGAAAAATATATCAATTTTCAAAAATCTAAACTCATTTTTAATAATATATTTTATAAAGAGTCAAATGATTATACAGGGTGACCATGAGAAACATTTACGTTTTAGAAATAAAAAAACAATATTAATTTTTCAAGATACTATTTATTTAACTTAAGTTACATAGTTGTGGTTATACTGCCATTTACTTTACGTAGTGAAAATGATGTCAGGAAGTGACGTCCTTCTTCCCTGCGGCAATTTTCTATTCTGTCCAGGAAGCTCCTCCACAGGTCCTGACAGGTCACCTGATTTCAAGATTTGGAGATGTGCACTGGCCTCCTCGATCTCCGGACCTTAACATGTGTGATTTTTATTTATGGGGACATTTGAAAGAGCAAGTTTATCGACATAAACCCCGTACTTTAGATGACTTGAAAGCGGCGATACGTACTAAGGTGGCGTTGATCACTGAGGATACACTGGAACGAGTGTGGAGGAGCTTCTCTGGACAGAATAGAAAATTGCTCTCAGGGAAGAAGGACGTCACCTTCCTGACATCATTTTCTCTACGTAAAGTAAATGGCGTATAACCACAACTATGTAACTTAAGTTAAATAAATAGTATCTTAAAAAATTAATATTGTTTTTTTTATTTCTAAAACGTAAATGTTTCTCGTGGTCACACCCTGTACTTCCGTATGGAAATAAATAGCTTTTCGAAATATGTTTTTTATATATTTTTGAAAATATATTAAAAATATAAAATTTTTGTGTTAAATTTATATAAAATTTATACTAGAGCGACATAAAAATAGTTTATATTTTAAGAATATATAGAAAACATAAACATTATATAAATTTAACACAAACATTTTATATTTTTAATATATTTTCAAAAATATATAAAAAAGATATTTAGAAAATCTATTTATTTCCATACGGGATTTCGATGGAATATCTCGAAAAAAATCACTTTTTATAGCTTCTCTAAAAGCGACATTGATATAAAGGGGTCACTCTTATCAACTTGATTAGGAATTTATAGAAAAAATAAAATATTAATTTTTAAACAATTAATCTCATTTTAAATAGTAGATTTTATAAAGAGTTAAAAGAGTATACTTTGGTTGGAATATTTGGAAAAAAATTATTTTTTTACCCTCTCTTCGAAGTAGATGATACAAAGAGGGGACCCTTATCTTTTTTTTTAATGCAAATGTTTGAGAATTTCAAGTAAAAAAAACTATTAATTTTCAAAAAACTAAACTCATTTTAAATAGTAGATTTTATATAGAGTTAAATGAGTATAATTTCGATGGAATATCTCGAAAAAATCACTTTTTAAGCCTCTCTAAAAACCGAAATTAATAAAAAGGTGGGACCCTTATCAACTTGATTTGGATTTATAAAAAAAAACAATATTAATTTTTCAAAAAAGTATTAGATTTTATAAAGAGTTAAAGAGTATACTTTCGTTGGAATATCTCGAAAAAAGTAACTTTTTTTACCCTCCCTTCGAAGGATAGATGATACAAAGGGGGAACCATTATCAATTGAATGAGAATTTCAAGGGAAAAAAATATTAATTTTATAAAATAATAGATAAAATTTTATCGCCTCTAAAATTTTGCCGTCCCTAAAATTTTAGCGCCCGTAAAATTTTGGCACCCAGGCCTAATCGTAAATCCGAGGGATGATCCGCGATTGGAAGTAGGTGTACACCTCTTTGGAAAGATTTTGGAAGTATTTGGAAATATTTGGAAGTACTTGGAAATATTTGGAACTACTTGGAAATATTTAGAAGTACAAGAGTAAGTAAGTGTACAGCATATTAGGTCGCGGTTCACCCTTCGATTTGATATAATACAATCAATAATCGGCCTAATCGTAAATCTGATGGGTGATCCGCGATTGGAAGTAGGTGTACACATCTTTGGAAGTATTTTGGAAGTATTTGGAAATATTTTGAAGACTTGGAAATATTTGGAAGTACAAGCGGAAGTAGGTGTATAGCATATTAGGTCGCGGTTCACCCCTCGATTTGATATAATACAATCAATAATCGGCCTAATCGTAAATCCGAGGGGTGATTCGCGATTGGAAGTAGGTGTACACCTCTTTGGAAGTATTTTGGAAGTACTTGGAAATATTTGGAATTACTTGGAAATATTTGGAAGTACTTGGAAATATTTGGAAGTACAAGTAGAAGTAGGTGTACAGCATATTAGGTCGCGGTTCACCCCTTGCGTAAATCCATCACTGGTGATGTTAGCATTCCACTGAAATTGAACAGTGATTAAGTACTAATCTATTTAGTTTTAAATTGTTTGTGGAAACAGAAGTATATATGTAAACTATAGTCATAAAAAATTAGAAGCATGGACTCGCCCAACATTGCATAAGTAGTTACATTTCCATCGAGCGTCACGAAACTCACGATTTTTTTTATTTGCTTTCCTCTTATTGGTAGTGTGTATTGCATGCTAATAAGTTTTGTCTTTTCTCATCAGACGAGAGTTTCCTACTTTTCGTAAGGTTTTCCGACGATGCCGAGGAAAGACAACCTAATGGAATGCTCAACCATGAGGAAATCCCAAGAAAGATGACATTGCATTATCAACCCCTAAAGAAGCGACGCCTCTTGAGTAACAGTAATTTTTTAAGCTTAGAGTAAAATATATATACTTTAGAAAGAGATTTTAATCTATATACTTGTTTTCACCAATAGCTTAGATCTCTATCTTTTGTTATCGAATGTCTCAAAGAAAACCAATTTAATCGAATATGTAGATATTTTATCAGTACTCTAGGAAATGAATATTACCTTCTCTTCATCATATTGATCTTTTGTTCAATTAAAGTATAAATACCTCATATTTGGAAACCATATTTAGTATCTTTATGAAATTTCTAATTTTGTATTTAATTTGATATTCCTTCTTATATTACGATAGGAATATCAAAGTAGTTCTCAAAGTTGAAGAAATTAGGCTGAAAACATTAGAGAACGATTCGCTTTTACATTAACATCAATAAATTAAGTCTGCTTCCTTTAAGACGACAAAATATTTTGGTTTAGCTACTTTAATATGAACTGCCTTGAAATCGAAGCTAGAAGCATGACTTTTAATTTTTTAACCGACTTCAAAAAGGAGGAGGTTCTCTATTCGACTGAATTTTTTTTGTGTCTATGTTACCTCATATCTCCGCAAATTGAGAACGATTTTGATGATTTTTTTTACATCGGGTTCAGTCTAGCTTCCAATTGGTCCCGTTTTTTTTCATTGGTATTGGACCTTTTTTCATATGTTTGTTCAGGCACACCTTCTTTGTTTATGAACCGATTTTAATGATTCTTTTTTATTGGAAAGAGGGTCTTAGGGGTGGTACCATATTAATTTGGTCACGTTCTGAAGATAGGATCAATGACGAAATAACGTAAATCTCCAATTCTTATGAGCAAATAATCGAAATTATCTATATATATAAAATCCTTTGTGTGTATGTAGCGATCGACCCACGCCTAAACCACTGAACGTATCGAAACCATATTCACACCATATGTTTGCTTAGTGCTGGGGATGGTTTATCTAAATTTTGAGCCAAATCGGTTTGATTTTATTTTTTATTTTTATATTTAATTGATTGACAGATAAGATCTATAGAAATAGAGCCTCTAAAAGGGCCAAGAAATAATACATTATCCCTACCCCGAAAGGTCAGGTCTTAAACAATGAAACCCTCTTAACAAAAGAAAGTGGATATACAGGTAGTCAGTCAAAATTTCAGAAACTTTTTTTAAGATAATAAAATCTATTTTGAATACAGACATAATTTGTAAATTTAATTTATATATATATATAATCCTTAGTATGTATGATGCGTGATCGACCCATGCCTAAACCACTGAACGTATCGAAACCATATTCACACCATATGTTTGTTTAGTGCTCCAGATGGTTTATCTAAATTTTGGGCCAAATCGGTTTGATTTGATTTCACACGATTTTACATAATTAAATTAATTATTCTCAGGTAGAATGCCAATTGGGGTTTTAAAAAAGGTTTATCTTTTCTTTTGTACCCAGGCAGACAATGGGTGTGGGTTAATTCATTGTTCTCAAAGGCCTTGAAGAAGTATTATGATTATATTATAGATATATTTTGTTTTCCCTAAACTTTAGAATTAAACTGTTTCACAGAAATACACCATTCTCTCTTAAGTAAAAAGAAAATTTATATTATTAAATGTGATTATTTTATTGTTATTAGTTGGCTAACCTGAGCTCGTCGGAAAGAAACATTCCAAATCTTAATCAATGTTTCTTATTATAAATACATTTCCAGTATCTCAGTGCATTACATACAACGAATCATGGTGCATGCCTAGCATTACGATTGTTAGAAGAAGATTCGCATTGGGATACAACTCTTGCCCATGCTGCTCTCGGTTCATCGCCACATCAAATACGATGTTTGTTTGCCATTTTATTGACAACGTGTTTCCAACTAACCCGCCTAAATTATGGGGAAAATATAAGGCTTCAATGAGTGAAGATGTATTACATGCCTACGTAGAATTCGAGGAGATCCAGATATAAATTTCTCGCCAGAAATATATAATGAATCTTTGATTAAGTTGGAAGATTTATGCATGATCATTTCGAATCAACCACTAATTAAATTAGGATGCCATCAGTTAATCGGCCAGTAAGTGATTTATTTAATCGCGATATGCAACGTGAACAATCGTACAATGTTGATGGTTTAAATGCATATGTTCAAGCAAATGAACCAAAATTGTTACCAGAACAAAATTATGCTATATGCAGTCGCTGCTCAAGAAGATGGTTTCTTTTTTTGGATGCACCAGGTGGAACAGGGAAACATTTTTAATTTCGCTCATATTGGCATCAAATGACATCATCTGAATTGTTGCCACTTTATTAGACGGAGGAAAAACAGCACATTCAACACTAAAATTATTATTGAACATTCAAACAAATGAAAATGCTGTATGAAACATTGGAAAAGAATTTTTGGAACTGAACACAAATCAAAATTCATTCATGTATAAGAAAATATTAGAAAAAGAGTAAATCTATGCTTCGTCGTTGAATCTACTTAACCAATAATCTTCAAACTAACGTAAGAGAGAAAAAAAAGAGAGTAGCAATGAAATGAAAAGAGAGAGAGGAATACTAGAAGTTTCACCTCCGTCGTGCGTAAGCTTGACACACTCAGAATTTTTTATTTTGCTTTCGCAATGTGTTAGATTATTTCTTGAAGCTGATTTTTAATTAATAAAATACGAGTATATTTAATTAAAATACAGTTGAACAAAATTATATTGCAAACAAACTTTTGGCCGTCTCGAGACGCTGCCATCCGCCAGGGCCACCGCCCGGAGGGCCAGGTAGACTAGGTGCCGGAGGCACGCCTGACGCAGCTTGTAACAAATAAAATCTTTAAAACATTCATTTAAAACCCGCAAACGTTTCTGAGAGAATTTCTATATTTATGAATTGAATTTTATTATCATTTTCTGACTCATTTGCCCGACGTTTTCTCTTACGAGATGCATGCAATATTATATTATATTAAGTCACTATTAATAACATCACTAAAGAAGAAAAATAAAAATAATTTTTATAAAAAAATTAAAACCGACTTAAAAAATTAAATGCAACAAATGAAATAATAATAACTTAAAAATCAAATAAAATACACTAAAAGGTATAAAATATTTATCTTATTTAGTTACTACTAAACGACGAAATATTAACACGAAATTACTTTTGAAGTCGGTGCCAAACATATACATTTTATGAATCGCACTAGACGGATCTTACTTAGTACGTTTGGCGAGTAGGCTCGCTTATAGGTATAGTTTGTTTGGCACCGACTTCAAAAAGTAATTTCATGTTAATATTTCGTGGTTTAGTTGTAACTAAATAAAATAAGTATTTTATACCTTTTAGTGTAATCAGTAGAGATTGTGGTGTTGGTGCAAGGTGAAACATCTTTAATAAAGATAAGAGTAAATAAACCCAGTATCCTTAACTCATAGTAAATCCAGTATTAAATAAAATATTTATTTACTCTTACCTTTTAATGTATTTTATTTTATTTTTAAGTTATTATTATTTCATTTGTTGCATTTAATTTTTTTGAAGTCGGTTTATTTTTTTTGATAAAAATTATTTTTTAATTGCATCAGTTCTTTATCTTATCTTAATATATATAAAAAAAGAGAAGGTGATGTTTCATCTATCAACGAACAGCCAAAACCTCTTGACCTAGAAAGGTGAAATTTGGAGTGTATATTCTTTCAACGATTTATGGGTGTGGTAAGAAGGGATTTTTTGAAATTTGAGCCCTAAAGGGGGGAAAGGGCCTCAAAATGTGTTTTCAGAGTTTTCAAAATCTCTTAAACCAAAAAAGATATCGATATGGGTTTAGTTTAGAAAGGTGAAGCATTGAAATACAAAAAAACATATTTGAGTATTTTGCTCTCATTTGTCCCCGAAAAAGAGATATAGTCATTTTGGGGTAAATTTTTGAAATATTTAAAGTGCTCTATCTCTTCGAGTTTTTAAGTTTTAGCATTCAAATTTGGAACATAGGTTTATTAATGCTAAATCTCGGGAAGATTTTTCCATTTTTTGAAATTTGACCTCCTGAACTGAAAAAATGGGGATTTTTTGATTTTGTGGTCTAAAACACAAAAGGTTTCGTATCTTTCTTGCCCTTGGACCAAACTCAACCATATTTTGTATACCTGGCCACTAGAAGGCTAGAAATGTAAAACTAACCACTCAAAATGGGAGGGGGGGTCAAAAATGAAAATTCTCGCCCTTTTACTAAACTTCAACCAAATTTTATATACATAATCTGTGGGCCAGAAATGCAAAAACTAACCACGCAATATGGGAGAAGGAAGGGTCAAAAAATAAAAATTCTTGCCCTTGCAGCAACCTCAACCAATCTATATATATAAAATTAATGTTTTGTCTGTATATTGCTCCAAATCAAGCCAAATTTTGGTTGCACACGTTTCAAGCAAAGTTATGAACAAAAACACCATCAACAAAATTCCTGTCTGTCTGTCTGTATGTCTGTTTCCGTAGTTTCCGAAAAGTTGCTCACGATTCACGTAAAAACGGCTGAATGGATTATTATGAAATTTCATATTTACATCAGATGTCTTCTAACTTGCGTTTTTAGCTATATAACGTTTTGATATTTTGACCTCAGAAGGGGTTTAGGGGGGGGGGCGCACGAATGAAAATTATCAAATAACTCCTAAACTATTAACTCTACGGCAAATTTTAAAATGAGCAAAGTTGTAGGGGATGTGATTTCTGCAGGGTGGAGTGGGGGGTTCAGGTGAGGGTCCAGAGGCGTAGTGGGGTGGTGCGGGTGCTGGGGTGCGTGGTGGTGGGGTGGGGGCGGTGGTTGTGCACGGGTGCGAGGGGCGGGAGATGCTGGGTGGGGTTCGTGGGTGGGTGTGGTGGGGAGTGGGGTTCGTGGGTTGGGGGTCCAGGGGGCGTGCACCCTGGCTAGGAAGAGGGCCGCCGAAGGCGGGTCTTGCAGCTAGTTTACATAATATATATCTTACATAATCTGAGGGCCACTAGAAGGCTAGAAATGTAAAAACTAGCCCCCAAAATGGGGGAGGGTCAAAAATGAAAATTCTTGCCCTTGGACCAAACTCAACCAAATTTTGTAAACATAATCTTTGGGCCTCTAGAGAGCTAGAAATGCAAAAACTGGGTGCAGGGGTGGGCTGCAGGAGCCCGGAGTGGGGGTGGAATAGGTGGGAAGGGTGCGTAGTGGGTTTCAGGGTGGGTGCAGAGGTGGAATGGGGTTAAGGTGCGGTTGGGGGGAGGGCTTCGGGTGGTGGAATGGGTGTCCCCCTGGCTAGCAAGAGGGGCGCCGAAGGCGGGCGTCGCAGCTAGTATAAAATAAAAATTCATTGGATATATACCACATTTATATTTAAAAAAGAAAAAACATTCATGTTCTGGCTAAATTAGGCTTAGTTCTAGAAGCCATTAATCAAAATAAATCAATAATAATTATAATAATAGAGCGAAGAGCAAATAAGTGAACAGAGAGTCCAAATGAAACTTGCTCTAATTCTTCGACTACCAAGCTTATATTCTGAAATCTTATGATTAAGCTGAGTGTTGAATTCAATAAATTTGTTTTTGAAGCTTTATTCACTGTACCGGTCTAGATATGAAAATCCAAAATGAAAAAGTCGACTTTCGATTTTAAATATTTCTATTATCAAAAATGGGAATATCTTAGCCATACATTTATACATTCACATGCATAAACAGATCAATGAATGAAAACTGGATATCTAGACGTTTTTTTTTTAATTCGATTCAGAAATGTTATAAAGGTACTGTACTTTTTTCTTAAGGTCAATAGTCTAAAACAAACTCACTTGAATTACAAGCTCGTTTATAACATTGTAGTGTATAACGAGTGGGCATGAACAGATCAAATGGCTGGTAAAAACAAGTATAAAAACTTTAATACCTACAATATACTTTCACTAAGAACTGTACATAAGTGGGCAGGAGAAAGTCGCAATATACATACTTTTTTATCTTTGAATCTGATTTATAAATACCCGGGTTGCTTTTAAACGTAATTATATATCAGAATTCGTAGTATGAGAATTATTTTTGGAATGATAAGGCTATAAGTGGGTACAACAGCTAAGGGTCGAATTGACCCTAAAATGAATCAAATGATGTCTCTGTGGAGCGAATTATATTATGAAAATAGAATTAACCAGGATTAAACGCAACCATTTCTCTTTTATATAAGATTGGAGTAATTTTTGGAGACGGACTGATAAATGAATTAAGTGGATATTGAGGCAGTCCAAAAAGAAGAAGATACTTTACACTATCTTTTTATTCATAAAACCGACGTTTCGAGGTCTCATTCTTCAGTGTGTTTGAAAAGTCAGTGAAGGCATTGATTTCCTTCACTGACTTTTCAAAACCCTGAAGAAGAAGGAATACCGAAACGTCGGTGTTTTATGAATACAGCAAGATAGTGTAAGTATCTTCTTCTTTTTTTGGACTGCTCATCAGTATCCACTTAATTCTCTTTTATATGTTTATAAGTACAGTATATATTTCAGTTTTTCGGTCCAAGCTTTTATAGCGATTATTACAAACAAAGCTGAATAATAGGCAACCCAGTTACTTCAATATATAATAATATATCGGACCTCCATAGCATTATATTATTACATATCAAGCTCGAACAGCGAATCTGGTACTTCTTCTTCAAGTGCCATACTCGATTCCGAGCGTCAATGTATATCCTCTCCACTGTAATTTTCCTGGGGAAACTTTCCACAGGGGAGGTTTCCTATTGCCTTCTCCTGAAAGGATCAGATTATAGCCGGTCAAATATTTGCAGTGAGCCATGCTTGAACCTGCGCTAGCTTGATTAGAAGGCATGCTGACCAACTTGACTCCCCTCTGGTACTAGAATTATTAAATTGCCAGGGGAGCGGGAGTTTATTACAACATATAATAAAATTAAACTTTAGAATCGACCTTTAAAGAATTTAATAATTTAGATAATGATAACTTTGATGATCTTAATATAAAATAATTAGAAAATCATAACATGGTGTCATCTATTAAATCCGATGGAATGAATTATTTTTAATTATATGTCAGAGGGGTTGTTTTTCACCTACTCAGGAATAGAACCCGAGTGCCAGTAACAGCAATCCAGGCCATCTGGCTCACCTGCAGAATTCCTGTTACTGGCACTCGGGTTCGATTCCCGAGGGGGTGAAAAACAACTCCTCTGACATATAATTAAAAATATTCCATTCCATCGGATTTAATAGATGACACCATCTTATGATTTTCTAAGAAAATTTGAATCTATTACCATCGGCAAAATTGAAATCTTTCATATTCAATTAGGAAAAGTCATTCCATTGCCCTTCGAATTTTGAATCTCTTCAAAATTCGAAACACTCAACGACCTTTATTTAAATTATATGGCATGGCTATATGTTTAAATTTAGAATCACTAGATCGCGAAATTTTACAAATTAAGATAACAATCTTTGAGTAAAATATTTTACGCGTTTACATATGTCAGAGAGGTTCGCATCCCGCAGGTGAGCCAGATGGCCCGGATTGCTGTTACTGGCACTCGGGTTCGATTCCTGAGGGGGTGAAAAACAACCCCTCTGACATATAATTAAAAATATTCCATTCCATCGGATTTAATAGATGACACCATCTTATGAATTTTCTAAGAAAATTTGAATCTATTACCATCGGCAAATTGAAATCTTTCATATAAAATAATTATTTATCTGTATCTGCGTCAAAAATTATATTATAAAGAACGATTTGTGGCTTTTCATTGAAATTTAGATAGTGCAATTTAAAAAAAAATTACTTTTTAAAAGTCTAAAAAGCAGTATATTAAACTCTCTAATAATATCATTTTTAATTTATATATTTCTAAATGTCTTTCAGTAATTTATCCTCAAGAGAAAGCGGCTCTATATGTAGTATTTTCTGTTTAGATTATGACAAAAACTTTGATAGGCTTTACGTCTCTAAATAAATTCATTAAAATCCTCCATTTTCAGGTTCATTTGAACTGGGCCCAGTTCAAAGAGATTTTATTTTAGTTGAAAAGTTTTTGTTTTGCCGAGAGTAGCAGAGTTGTTGATTCACAAAGAGAAACAAAGAGATTGTCCTCTGCTTGATGCAAATAAACATATACACATATATATCAAGATGATATATCTGTATATATATATTATTTATTTGTTTGAGACTATAGTTTCGAAGACTTGGTCTTCATCATCAGTCTTTCTTCAATTATAAATGTTTTTCATGGAGTCAATATCATATGGATATTGAAAAATTTTTTGGTGTTCTTTCGTCACTGGAGGGCTAGGAACTTGATATATATGTGTATATGTTTATTTGCATCAAGCAGAGGACAATCTCTTTGTTTCTCTTTGAGATTTTATTTTAATACACTTGTTAGAGAAATGAATTAACCATTTTGTTAATTAAATATACTTATTATAAATGACGAAGGAATATTCTACCTTTTAATTAAAAATGATAGCATATAGAAAAAAAACACATTCAGTAAAAGAAAGTTGTATTTATACCGTAATTACTATTAATCGCGGGTAAAGGATGATTCAAGGTGTTTTATTAAATCATTTTGATCCCTAGAGTGATTTCAAGTGCTTTTGAAACGCCGCAAAAACCTCGAGCTTTATGCGTGTGTTTTTCTGGTTTAAAGGGAGAGGGACTTAAAATCTTTTTAAAAGGAATATTTGAGCCAACAAGCAAAACAGCTATTCATAATGTCAACAGTCGAGAGCATGCTAGGCAACTTGAGAGGGTAAAACGGGCTCATTTAAGAATATGCTCCAATTAGGATGGTGGATTTTATCCTCGTATCTTAAAAAAAAAATCAGTGAGGAAATGATATTTTCCCCGGGAAATAAAATAAAATTACCTTAGATTAAGATAAATTTTATAAAGGAGATATATTATATTTATGTATTTTTTATGGCTAGTTTCTGTCTAAGCTGTCAATGTCATTTACTCATAAGAAGTATGCAGTCCGAAGTTCCCTTAATTTTTTTCTTTCTTTTTTGTAACCTGTGAGTACCTACTAGCTATTCATAATACAGAATTTTGATCTCTGAGTATGACAATGTAGTGAAATTTTGGCTACATATTTTTGCATTTCTTGCCTTCTAGGGACCAACAGAATATACATATATACACAATTTGGTTGAGTTTGGTAGAAAGGGCTAGAATTTTCATTTTTGACCCCCGCCCCTTTTTTTCACCTAATATAATGTTTAAAAAAAAAATATTTTATGGTCTTTTCAAAAATATATTCAGATTTCTCTTACTTAAATTTTTTCATTTTTTTATACCTCTTCAAAATGTGGTAGATCTTTATGGCCCACCCTGTATATGCACCGTTGTGGATTCCTACTATTCTGTAAACAATTTGAGGTGCACTAAGGACTTTAAGGAGTATTTTAGGCTCATGTAAGTGAACATTGTTGCACTCTTTAATTTATTGATACAATTTTCTTAATATGAAGAAATATAAGATTTGTATTCAATAATCAACTGATCACCACACGACTTTCCCATTAGTTTATCCCTTATTTATACTAATATTCTTCATTCAAAGGGTTTCCGCCGAGCCGGTTTGTGAAAATCGGAAAAAAGACGAAATTGTAAAATACCAAAAATCGTTAAGTAAACATGTACTTCAGGTTCTTCAATTTTAGCCAAAATCTTGAGGTCCTTCTTCTAGCCTCAATATAGCTTAAGTTTCAAATCTCAAAGCTGTAGACGAGATATGAACGATTAAAATATATATTTTGCGAAACTCCTAATTTACACACCCTCTTATTTTATTTCAATCGGATTAACATTTTACACGACACGACTTATAACATATGGCAATTGATAAGTACACCAATTCAAAAAAAAAAAAATAGTTAAAGTCGTTTTTGAGAAAATCACAAAAAACGAAAAATCTTTCATGTAAATGTCAACTTCCAGTGTTCCGATTTCAATTAACTGATTTAATGTGCCACGCAGAGGGGGGCAGCCCTTTACAAAGAAGCAAACAGCTTTTTTACAAATAATCATGAAACAAACACCTCATCAGCCGTCCAAACAAAGCACCAGATTTTGTGGTAAATAATTAGACTAATGCAAATATGGGTGCCGGTAGATCAATATCTCCAGAACAGCGGCCAGAGGATTGGGAGCACCAACAGTGCCCCACAACTGTACAGTGCGATTAACAGATTAAGAAGAGCAGAGTTTTCTGTTCTGTATGAGCGTTCGAGTTCCCTAGAATTCTCTAGCAGTGAGATAGTGTTTGGAAAGCGTAGAGCACCCAAAGCTTGCGGTATTCCTTCTGGTCTATATCTATAGCTTAAGTTTCGAATTTCGTAGCTCTGAGACTTACGGTTGCCAAACGCAGGAGGTACATACATACGTAAGCACGGACCAATGGATTGTTGCCCCCTTTTTGGCCTCTGGACACCACAATATCTGGTTGTATGATCTAAATCCGATGTCAAACTATTAAGGGCATCGATTCCTTCCTCCTAGAAGTCACAAAGTGAAATTAATTTTTTTTACCTTGGAGATAGAAGCTCTCAAATTGCCAGAGGTCCCCGGCAGGCGATTTCAATACTTTACATTATATCATATATCAGGGTTGTAAATACAAGTGACTGATGACAGCTTTATGGATCAATTTGTTTATTTAATTTTATCTCTCAAGGTGAAGTTAAAAAACAAGAGAAAATCGCCTGTAGGGTAGGCAAGTGATCGTGATGCGTACAAAGCTTACTTGATGTATTGTTAATCGTTCTATTGTTTATATTTATATTTATATGTTGATGTTGTTGTTAAATAAATGTTTTTAATGAGATTACGAGTTCTTAATTAACATGATCGTAATATTGGCGCCCGAACAATGTGAAAATGATAAGAAAACCTAGTAGACCACTAGTGAAGAGGAATAAGAAAAATGATTTTGCGAATATGGAAATAACGAGGGGGAGATATCGAAGATCAAGGATCATATAAAAAAAGGTGAGCATAGAGTAATGGATTTGGGAGAGGAGGTGAATAAATTAAAAAATGAATTCGAAAAAATAATAAAAAAATTAAAAGATGATTTGGAAGAGGAAAAAAACAAGAGGATAGAGTTGGAGGAAATAATAAAAAGGAAGGAAAATTCGGAAAAGGGAAGTGATTTCGAGATTAATAGGAATATTCAATTAGCAGACGTGGGAAAATTCCTTCCGGTGTTTAGAGCTCTCCCAGAGGAAGATCCGAAGTTATTTTTAAAAAGGTCGAGAATACTCTATTAAAATATAAAGTACCGGAATATGTTTGGCTCATGGTGGTTTCGGATCAGTTGTTAGATAAGGCCAAGACATGGTGGCGGGTGGTCAATCAATTTCCAGCGTTGGATTGGAAAGATTTTAAAATGAAATTTCTCCGAGAATACGATAGTTTAATCGTAGTCTCAAAGTTAAAGGTTATGTTTTATGAGGAGAAACAGAGAAAAGACGAACCTATAAGGTTATTTATTGAGAATAAGATGGCTTTATATAAGAGAGTTTTTCCGGACGAAGATGCTGGTTCAATCCTTCAAGTTTTAGTGGAGATGATTACTCCACGTGTTAGATCGTCCATTAGGGGAATGAAATTCACTGATATTGAAGGGTTTATGCAGACGGTAGAAGAAATAGAAAGGAATTTAAAGGATATGGATAAAGAAGAAATAGAAAGGATTTAAAGGATATGGATAAAGAAGAGATGAGAAGTTGCATTCAGGATAGACGTTTTTGTGGATTCTGTAGGCGGGAAGGACATGGGGAAGACACTTGCTTCAAGAAGGGAAACGAGTGGAGGGGCAAGGAAAAAGGGAGTTCCTTGTCCAAAAAGCAGTAGGATTCCCTAAGAAAGTAGGAATAGAAAGTGAGATCGCTAGTCATATTATTTGTTGTGAGAATAAATTTTCGGAAATCATTCGGCCATCAATGGAATTACAAATAGAGGAAAGAAGAAGGGTATTAACTAATGAAGATGATTTAATTCCGTACTGGTTGAATGAAGTCAAGGAGGATGAGTTGAATAAAATGAAAGAGGAGAAACTAGATGCTGGGCAGATGAAATTAAATCAAAATAAGGAAGAGTTACTTCATCAAATAAAATTATATTTAGAAGAATCGATGGATGGAGCAAAAATTATTGAAAATGGTCAAGAAAGGGGAAGGTTAGTTAAATATCATTCGAGTTATTTTAAACCTAGGAAGAAAGAAGAATGATCCTGTGGGAAGCTGCGTCCGTGTTCTAAGGAGGGGAGAATTGATGCGTACAAAGCTTACTTGATGTATTGTTAATCGTTCTATTGTTTGTATTTATATTTATATGTTGATGTTGTTGTTAAATAAATGTTTTTAATGAGATTACGAGTTCTTAATTAACATGATCGTAATAATCGCCAGAACTGTTAAATTAGAAAAGAAAATGAAAGACGCTCTGCGATTCGACATAATCGGAGTCAAAAAACCCAAATAATGGAACTCACTATTGGGATATTGAAAAGCTAAATAATGATACTTTTTAGGAAATTACAGAATTTCTTTCTTTAATTGTCGGATCGATAATATGCAAAAAAGGAAAGACCGGAAACTTCTAAACAATAAAAAAAGATTGTATTGTTTTATTTTCTTCTTTCTATTTTATGAGAGATTTGAATTTAAATAAAATATGAAATTCAATAGTCTGAAATACAGCATAGAAATAATGAAATTTACTTGTTTGAATGTCTAGGTATGTAGAATGTGAAAATGATGCGCTTATTGTTAGAAAGTTTAACACGTTTTTATTTTTATTTTTTATTTCCTCCATTATCCAGGTAGTCCATTGAAAGTAGAATAGGTATTGAGATATGGATTTTTAATCGTTATTGCCTTTGGGTCCACTTTTGCAATGCGTAAATGAGGAAAGTTGGATATGTACGCGGGTCGAGAGCATACCAACCATACAAATATCTCTTTCTATTTTTAATTGTTTATTTTTAATTATTTTTCTGCGTGTTTAATCAGAGGTCCTTATTCGAAATTGAAAATACTGTTAACGAACAGTTGAAAGCATTGAAAAATATTTGATAATAGATTAAATAAGTATTTTATATCAACTTGGGGTCTGATATTTAACGGCAAGAAACTCAGTGAACATATATATGGTATATAAAATATATCAGCAGGAAAGGAAGTCATCCCCCACAATGTCCAACCAGATAAATTTATAAAATAAAACATACAAAAAAAAAAGATGGAAAATAAAAAAATAAGACATTTTTTTCGTGATATTTGGATTTCATTGTGTTTTTTTGAAAAGTCTTGTAAAATAAAATAATAAAATAATTGATATTTGTATTCATGTTGCAAAAAATATGTATTAAATTGGATTTAACTAAATTTAAAATTGTCCAAGGTATGATGATGCTTTTTACTTACCATATAGGGTATGGTCAAGTATTGTAATCGTGCATGAAAAAAGTGGTTTTTGTGCTTCTTTTTTCGAAATATCTCAAAAACGGCTAAAACTATTTTAATTAAAAAAATTGAGCGAAACCTTGCATTTCGGTGTCAAAAAAGCACCTAATAAGTGAACATCGAAAAATGATATTTTTCGAGATAATAATTGTTTTGTCAAAATGTCTGTTAGTTAGTCTCGTTAGTCTGTGCGTTACCAAATTTTTGTGGAAGAGCTAGCTCAAAAAATAGTGTGAATATCAAAATAAAATTTCACACGTAGTTTTGGTGCATTAAAAATTAAGAGCTGATTAGATTCTTGGTGCACATCGACTCAAAATTAAGGGGGGTGGGCCACTAGAAGGCTAGAAATGGAAAAACTAACCACCCAATATGGGGGGAGGAAGGGTAAAAAAATGAAAATTCTTGCCCTTTGAGCAAACTCAACCAAATTTCGTATACATAATCTGAGGGCCACTAGAAGGATAGAAATGTAAAAACTAACCACCCGAAATTGGGGAGGGGCGTTAAAAATTAAAAATCTAGGCTATTTGAGCAAACTCAACCAAATTTTGTATGATAATCAGTGGACCCCCAGAAGCCTAAAAATGCGAAAACTAACCACCCAAAATGAGGGAGGGGGTTGTAGGGCCATAAAATGAAAATATAGGTCTATGAACCAAATTCATCCAAATTTTGTATACATAATTTTTAGGATGATGATGACATAATGTAAATGTCGAAACGTCCCTGTTGAGAATAATAATAATAATAATAATAAATGAAAAAATGTAACCTGTGTTAATTTTTCAACAATAAAAACTACATCCATTTAAGAGAATTAATTATATCCTCGAAATATCTAAAATAAAAAAATATACTTAAAAAATTCTCAAATCCAATCTTATAAATAAAAATAAATAAATGAACAACAACTAATTAAAAATTCAATGCAAAGCTTAAGATTGAATGAATCTATGGTTTTCATAAAGATTCTTGATATTCACTTCATAGCCATAGTAGATTCTAACCTTTCATTGGTAAAATAATATTTTAAGCTTTTTATAAATTAATAGAAAAATAATATTCAGTTTATAAAAATGTGTTCTAATTAAAAGATTTTGTTTGCTGAGAGCAACAGAGTTGTTTATTCATAAAGGGGAGTCAATGAGGTTGTTCTCTGCTTGATGCGAATATATTTAACAAATACAATTATATTAGAATATTTTATGGTAAAATTTTTGAAGGTTGAATATAATTTGGTATATAACTAATCTAACAAAAATTATTTGTTGAGTGACTAGCTTACTCTTACAACAAAACAAATTCACCCCAAGTATAAAGCCAATGAGAAATAACAGATGGAATATTTCTAATTAAACAGAGTGATGATAAAGCTCAAATCTTCGAAACTATAGTCTTTAACAAATAAATTATATATACATATTTAAATCTTGAAAGATACATACGCCTGCCAGACGTCCGGGTTTGACAGGGACGCTTGTTGTTTTAATATGGTCAGGTCTCGGCCAATTTCTAATTTTGTTCCAGAATTTTCGAAAATATTAAAAGTGATAAAGTTTTCTCAGATGTGTACCTATTCAAATGTAAAATAGAGTAATTAATAAAAAAATTAAAAAAAAATTTTTGTATATTATTTCTAAATTTCCTTAATTAATTTCAATAAATGATGATTTGTTGAAAATAGTAATATTTTATTTAAACTTCTATGATTGATCTTTTTATCTTGCACTTTTTGCTTTAAACAAATTGCTTTGGCCTAAGTTTTCTTAATGTCTACATATTATCAAATTTTTTTACCTAAAATATCATTTATATTGAAATAAAAATTTTGGATGGGGAGGGGGCCTGTCTTGTCTGTCCATCCGGGTTTGTGATTTGGACAATCTGGCATGTTTAGCTATTATACTAGGTGTACAAGTATGAAATGGGAATTTGAGAAACAGATGACCTACCAATTCAGTGTGTAGCATAAAGATTTGACATAGATGGCATTTTGTTTGGCGCCATCAGCAAGTGTCAAACACGTATAAGTGATACATTCAAAAAATGTTTGCATAATATTGTTTTGATATGTTCAACATGTCGAAAATTTGTGTCAATAAAGAGCATTCGCGGACAGCATGAATTTTTTTTGTTTTCATTCGAAGATAACTGATGCTAAATCATGCCGAATGCTTGTGAAAAATGGTTTCGGCTTTTTCAAAATTTGTGATTTTGATGTTGCATGCAAGTACGCGGAAACCGCCAAAAAGGTAAGAAAGATGCAAAATTTCAAGCATTTTTGGACGAAAACGATTGAAACGGTTAATACCAAACCCTAACAACAACAATTGATCGATTTGAACAGTTCGCTGCTCAAAAAACGATCAGAATATCAAGAAAGACAAAATAAGATCATTTTTCTACCATAACAAAGCTCCATCATATACGGAAAAACCGGTTCGTGAGACGTTGGAAGCACTCAGCTGGGAAGTTCTACCCCCCATGAGGCTTACTCACCAAACTTTGCTCCTTCCAATTACCACATGTTTGAATCGATGGGTCACGCACTTGCTGAGAAGCGCTTTGGTTCGCAGCAAAATGGGAAGCTTTTTACTGACCTGGTATTCACAAATTGCCAGAAAGATAGGAAAAATTGTATAACAAGCAATGGAGCATACTTTAAATCAAGCACTTTTTATCATTCTTCCAATTTAACATGTTTTTTAGAAAAAAATCTCCATATCATACTTGTACACCTGGTATATATATATTAAAAAATACAAATCTTTAACAAAACAATCAAGAACACGTTTATTCTTAACCAAACGTTTCGGGAAAATTTCTCCCTTTTTTCAATGGTAAATTTTCAAAAAAAAAAAAATTGATTCCTCTAAAACTTTTTTTTCTTTTTTTGAAAATTTTACCTTTGAAAAAGGGAGAAATTATCCCGAAATGTTTGGTTAAGAATGAACGCGTTCTTGATTATTTGGTTAAAGATTTGTATTTTTGAATATTTGATATAATACAATCAATAAATAATTTTTTCTTTATATATATATATATTTTCATGAAGCAGAGGATAACCTCAAATACTTCTCTTTATAATACTAAGTTCCTTTCTTGCGAATTCCAACATCAAACGCAACAAAAGATGGATCAATTTTAGATGATGAAAGAAGTTCGTTGATAAGTAAATAAAAGAGAAAACTCAAGAAAAAGATTTGAACAAAGAGGAAGAAATGTATAGCTTAGAAGAAGAAACAAAATCAAAATAAAATAATCCTTTGCATTTTATCTATTCTAAGATGAAATGTTGATTAGATTGATGCTCGTGGCAATTGTAAGGATTTGACTGGGCTGCTGGAAAAGAATCTGTGTGTTTGAATTCCAAGCAATAAAGTTTGTCTGTATTTACGAGATAGTTTGGTTTTCTTCGAGCAGGGTGGAGGGATTCGCGTCTGTCTTTCTGAAACGAATCAAGCTAAAAGAACGAGAGCCAATGCGATAATCCTGACGGCGCAACTCAAGGCGTAATATTGAATTTTGTCAACTTTGGGCAAAGAGTGGAATTTTGCTGATCGGGGTGAAAGCCAAGGGTGAGAAAGGGAAGAAACGAGGACGGCCGAGAGACCTCTCAAAGGGGATGAAACAGATGAAGCAGATTGACTAATAGAAGAAGCAAAAGTTGACTCTACTCGAAATCGCATCACGCTGTGGTTTACTCAATTCTGTTTCGGAATAATTTTACATTATTATTATTATAAGAATATAGGTGGGTATAATCTATTATTAGTTGAGATTTTGATACATGGTTTCTGGGTTATTTTAGTTATTTAAGTAACAAGAGTTGTAAGAGCTATTTTCGAACCTGGTTAATGATTGGAGTCTGAGATTAACTCGATTGCTCGTTAGTAGAGACTGGATTCCTATGCAATTGGATATTTTGCTTGTCGACACATACGACCTAGGACAGGGGTCGGCAACCTTTTGAGGCGGAAGAGCCAAAAGTTGCAATTTACAAAATTTCCCAGTTTCTAAATAGCCACTAACATTTTTGTTTCATTATTATGGTATTTGATTAGGATTAGGTATATAAATTTGATTTTTGATTTAAAATAAATAGCTTTAAATATTAAATAACAAGCTTTTTGTGCGTGCCTTCGGCTGGTGCCCTGGCGGGCAGCGTCTCAGTCCAAAAATTTTATTCCTCTTAAAAGACCACACTCCAAATGTATACCTGTAAACTCCCGAAAATACATCGTCTCTTAAAACTTTCGCCTCATTTTCGTCCAGACACAGCTACAGAAATGAGGCTCTAGATATGAATCTGAAAGTATTTTTTTCTAATCTATAATCTACAGCATTGTGATATTTTTTGTGTGGAAATAGATTTATTTAAATAAGTGGTATCGTGTGAGGAGGAGAATTATATTATATCATTTTTTTAAAATTTGGGATCGAAAATCGATATCAGGCTCCAAATATTTAAAAGAGATCAGGTGTTGTTTGTATCACAGGCTGCTCCAGTATTGCAATGAGAAACTCATATGGGCATGCGTGTCTTAAGTCGTTTAATTTTGTAAAAATTAAAAAATAAGAATAACAAAATTTAGATTTTTAAAAAATTATAAAAAAGTGGCAAATTATCAAAAAATAAACAAATAATATATAAATCAAATAAGATGTGATTGATTTCTTTTTCTGTGCGCAAAGAAAAGCGAATTGAATATTTAATTTTTGAGTGGTGAAGGGGGAGGAGGAATAATTATCAATATATTTAATGTTTCTTAATTTAAAATCAATTGGAGTCTTTCATTTCAAAATTTGAGTCCAAATTAAGATTATATTTCAAATTTGCCGCAAATATACCGATGGCGCTCTCTCTCGGCAGCATTACGTCAGCGTTGGGGCAAATTAATCTAGACAAATATATATAGTATATTTATTCATATAAAAACATACAAATGTTTCGAACAAAACATATTAAAGTATTTGAGCTAGCTCTGCTAGAATAATAAAATTAGTAATCAAATAATATAATTATAATTAACGCCATCCTAACCGCCTAAATGCCATCCCGAAATGAAGGTATACGAACCGAAGAACCGAGCCAAACTGAATATATCTTAACCGAACCTTACAAGGTTTGTTTGGAAACCCATTTTTTATCTAATCGAACCGAGATCATAAACCGAACCTGTTCAAGTGGTTTTTTGACTGTGGGCAGCTGATCTTCGTTTTAGCCTAAAATAATATTATTATTAATATTTGCGCATGGACCCGGAGAGCCGCATCTTAACATCGAAAGAGCCGAATGCGGCTCGCGAGCCGCAGGTTTCCGGTCCCCTGATCTAGGATACTGTGGGTTAAATTTTATACGGCATATTTTTTCAAAATTGAGTAATATTGCATAAAATTGCATATTTGAAGAATATTGCATAAAATTGCAAATTTGAAGGATATTTTGTCAAATATTGCACATTTCGTGCCAAATACGGACGATTTAAAAGTAACTTTTCGGAGAAAGAATTGAAAAAAAATTAAACAGGAGGACACTTGTAAACATAAATTATTTACAATTACAATCAAATCTTAATTATTTTTCAGATCATTTGTTAATTATTTCTTTATTTACTTTTTATAACGGCATTCGGGAACTATACCCCATTTTGGACATTGAATGTTCGTCTGTTTGTGTTGAAATGTGTGTAAATTAGTGTAGGTATCAGATTATTATAGCTGGTCAAATATTTGAGATATTTTATTAGTTTACTAGCTGCAATGCCCACCTTCGGTGGGCCTCTTACTAGCAAGGGGCTTCACCCCCTGGACCCCCGTAACTTGAACCCTCCCTCTCCTCCATCTCCAACCACTCCCCATCCCACCGACTCTCTCCCAAACCCCGGAACGTCTGCCCCACTTCTGATCACCCTCTACCCTAGTAAACCCACCCCCCTGGACTCCCTAGCCCTGGACCTGGCACGCCCGCACCTCTCAACCCCTGAGGGGACATAGAAACATAGGTACATACAGAGATAGGCACAAATGCCTTTTAGTAGTATGTGATATAGGTACAGACAGAGAGAGAAATGCCCATTTAGTACCCCTGGATCTCCACATCCCTAACTCCCTTCGCCCTGGACCCCACCTTCAAACCCCCGCCCCTGGACTCCAACCCTCCCCCCTGGAGGTACGGACAAACATAAGTATATATACAGGCACAAATGCCCTTTAGTAGCCCCCTGGATATAGGTACAGACAGAAAGAAATGCCCTTTAGTACCTCCCCTGGACCCCCTCCTCCCACCCCCTGGGGGGACATAGGTAGGTACAGAGGCAGGTACAAATGCCATTTAGTAGTATGTGATTATTATTTTCGTTTGGACCCTGAGGATCACGCAAAGGTTCCATTATTTATTATCTCCGATTCTGACTCTTCTTGTTTTGCCAGAAGATTTTCTTTCAAATGTATACCATATTTTCGGACAAGGGGAGTATATAATTTTGTGTGTATGATAAAACACAACAACTCTACCTGCACTCATTGTATTATATCTAAATGTATTGAGATTGCAAATACTCTAAGACCTAATTTTTATCATTTATTGTGTTGATGTATTTATATTAATACAATTTATGCTCATTTTCAGCTGATAAGAACTGAAGATGGCCTTATCTAATTAAAGCCGAAACGTTTTCTTTAATTGGGAGATTTATTCGACAGAAGCTTTCCTATAGGCTGAATTCCTCTCCGTTATAAATTTTTGAATTATGGACAGCCATCATTCGCTGCATCAATATGAGTGTTCATTTGTATATAGCAGAGAACACCCTCAATTATTTCCTCTTGAAATTCAACTCTGCGACTCTTGGCAAGAAAATCTATTAAAATTAAAATCTTCTTTCTCCATAATCTTTTCATTTTTATTCTCTTTTTAAAATAAATAATCAATGTTTATTTCACGAACTGATTCTGTATTTCTTTTTTCAAAATATATTTTAATTTTAGAGCATTGGGGGGTCGGGTAGGCTAGGCGGTAGCATGTCAGCCAGCTAACCAAGAGGACCCGAAGTTCGAATCCGACTCGAGGCATCCGGCTAAAATCTGACCCCGGGGTAGAGACAAATTTATATAAAATAAATAGTATCATAAATGGCTTATGGCTAGAAAGGCCGAAAAGCCAAAAAAAAAAAAAAAATTAGAGCATTATTAATTGATTATTTTTTTTATTTTTAAACCACCTTGTATTCAAATTTTTAACTTTTAAACCACCTTGTATTCAAATTTTTAACTTTTTTTGATATTCTCCTTAATAAATTATAATAAATAAAGATAATATTTAATTTAGTTTTTAGTGACTTCCAGTTTATTACTTTTGCGCATCGTTCTGTACATTAAACAAATATTATTCTACACGCGAGGATAATTTTTTAGAATCATCCCTCTTTAATGAGGAATTACTTTTTCTTAAAAATGATTATTTATATAAATAAATTGAAAGTAAAAGTCGAAACTTTTAAAAAACTTTGCACACATTTTAGAGGTTTGACATTATTTTTGTCTGAGAATAATTTGAGCTATAATTTTGCAACTTTGCACAAATTTATTAATAATAATTTGGTAACAAGTTTTTTTCTAGAGAGACCCGATCCTGATAAAATCCTGAATAACCTTCAGGTCACTGAGCTTGTCGGTCCTGACTAGATTAATTATATCATTAATAATAATAATATTCTATTTATTCAATTCAATACTTATGTTACTACTCATATTCATACAGGAAATAATTATTATCTATTATTAATATTCTATAATTAATCTCTAAAATCCTCTCAACTATTGCGATATATTCATTTAACTCAGCTTATGTCTCTTATGTACATGAACATAAATTGAGATAATATATTCATACTGCAATTGGTATATTTCGAAAAATCGAATAGACAAGCCCCACGGAAGGGAAATACAAGATAGAAACTAGTTAATTAGATTTATGAATAATGAATTATTTATTCATACATACTCTATCTGTCTATATGTTTTTCTTATATATGTAAAACATTTATAAATGGAATTATTTTTATGATTTAGATAGAACATTTTGATTTAATCAAAAGACCTTTGTATATAATATAATAATTCATCTAAAAACTAATAATGATCATGAAATTGTGAAACAAGGGCCTATTTCTAGGGGTTTAAACTTCAAGGGTAATACTTCTTTGCATCACTATCATTAAAAAAATTGGTAAAATTTCTTAATAAATAATTAATTTATATAAAACCGAAATTCATTTTTAAATTTAATAAATTTTATATTTTCGAAATTCCATCTGATGGAAGTTGAACCCCTACATTATGGTGCTTCTTATTTTGGATATTTGCGAATATTTACGTTGACAGAAACTCATATGGTTAGATATAAATAAAAAAAAATATCCACCAAGTTTCAAATATCTATCTCAATTTTAACCTGGTGCTACACAGCGATTAAGTTTCCCATCTAAATAACACGGGGTTTTTGCCAGTGAACGATCAATTTTTTTATTCCGGTCAAAATAATGGTTCAAAAAAATTGAAACTCTGTAGACTATATCCTTATAATATTAGCTATCCACCAGAATTATTATAGATTTTTATCTATTATAATTTTGGAGTCTATAACTTACTAATACTAAGATATAGCAGTATTTTATCTAGATGTTATTCCAAAATTGTAAAAGCTAAAAATTTGTAAAAATTCTGAAGTATAGGTACTATTATAAGGGTAAAGCCTACTGAGTTTCAAATTTTTTGAAACTTTTCTTTAGCCGGAATAAAAAAATTGCTACTGCCAAAACGCCATGTTATTTATTTAGATGGAAACTTAATCAATGTGTAGATAGAGACTTGAAATTTGGGGGATATTTTTGTTTTATTTATCTACTATCATGAGCTCCTGTCAGTGTAAATATTCGAAAATATTCAAAATAAGAGCCCCTTCCCTACACACTTGCCTAATATGCAATAAGATATAAAATTTATGAAGTGCCAAGAAGTAAGCAAATTGTAAATGATTTGTACTCAGCGTTAAATCTAAGCAAGTTTGTTTTCGCTTATTTGTTGATTTCTTTGCACACAGCTCCAGTATTTATAGCTTTAGCAGTATGAGATACTGACTATGGATGCTTATTACCTCTGCATCTCTCACAGTCAATTTACCTGTGCTCTAATACTAAAATCGAGGGATGAACCGCGATTGGAATTAGGTGTACACGTCTTTGGAATTATGTGGAATTATTTTAGTATTTAAAGTACTGGAATTTTTTGGAAATATTTGGAAGTGGAAGTAGGTGTACACGATATTAGGTCTCGGTTCGCCCCTCGACTAGAATCGACTAGAGAAGGTTAAATAAGGATCCTGGGTGGGTAGTGACTATCTGCACTAAAATCGCAACGGAATTATCCCATAAATATATTATGGAGAATTGCCAGTAGATGCCAAGTTGGTCAATATAAAAACAATATACAATATTTATATAATAATATGAATGAGGGAGTATATAAAATAGAAGATAATAGACCTCATTTATCATAGCTCGTTTTTTTTCTTCCAAAGGACTGAATAATTCTTTTGCAAATGTCCGATATGTTATTCAACAGATGCTCTATTTTCTTCCCGGTCTTTCCCAAACTAATTTCCTCAATATCTTCTAGGCATTACTCTCATTCCATCATTAGAATGATGTACGATGACTCTTAAATTTCATTTTTATCGCCACCATTCTTACGATAAGTTATATCCTCTACCCCAAAACGACGTTTCCATGTCGAGTAATATTTTATATAATATATATATCGTCGGTAGAGCTTTTATTTTTTTTCCAGCTGCCTACCCTTAGGCATTTATATTCAGTTTTCAAATATCATCTGGACTGATCCATTTCATTTTGAAATTGTAAGGTAGTTGTTCCGCCAAATTCGTTTTCTTAGGATTTTTTTGAAATTTAGACAGATTATTATTTAAATACTTCTGTATTGATTGGTGACAAAGGATATTTATGAACAATACAGTTCCGGAGATATTACATTTCAAAAATAGAGTTTTCGGGCTCTTTAACAGTGTACTAAAGGGGATATCGGAAAATTTGCATACATATTTAATTATAATTAAGAAACCCTTCTTACCATTTTTATAAAAAACTAAACCAACATTAAACAATAACCAATACATATTTTAAGACAATTTTGATTCATAAGTTACAACACAGTTTCTGAGATAATAAGGAATAAATAATGAAAAATGTATTAAAAAATTTTTTGACTAAAAACAATTTGGCAACATCGCATTTATTTAACCAGAGAAAGATGCATGCGCTAGATTTTTTCAAAATTATAATTTTAATAAGGTGTAACGTAGGCGTTGATTAGATTTGTTAAAAAATAACAAAATGATTTTTATAGAAATTTAAAATGTATTTTATCTGTCATTTTAATATAAAAATATTCAATCTCTTACAATGGTGCCAAATTTGTCAAACGAGCACGGGATTGGCTAGAATTGGTACATAAACAACAAAAAGTTTTGGGCTTATGAACTATAATTCCTTATTGTCTGTTCTATATACTTTAGCATTAACTTTTTGCTAATATTGTCGCGAAACAACTAGCTTAAAGAGCGGAAATTATAAAATAAAAAATTATTTATTCTCGTAGAATATTTTATTATAAATAATTATTTTTATATTCACTAAATCGGGAAAGGCCAAGGACCTAGAAAATAAATTATCTCGGCAGTGAATCAATATATAAACTATAGTCTCGTTATAAATAAATAAAATTTATAATTCCAGCAGAAGACACTCTTTTATTGTCTCCTTCAAAATATATAAACGGTTTAGTTTTGGACGAGAATCCAACTGTTGAGAATAAACATAAAAAACACCGTCAACTGAGTTTACTATATAGGTTCACTTCAGCCGCGAGCTTTTATTCAAATGTTTCAATCATTTTAGAAATTGTACTGTAATGGGTTAAAAAATTAATTAATGCGTCAAAACTCATCTTGTTATTAAATTTATCATTTTTAGTATTTAATATTAACTTCCACTCAGAGTTAATATTTTCAAAATCAGACTCATTAACCCCATATTAGGAAATTTTTTGACTAATAGAATGATCGAAACAGCTCTTTTTTCAGAGTATATATTTAAGGACGTTCCCTAATATAGCTCAGATGCAGTTCGCTTTTTCCCCTACTCTCACATGCGCAGAAAGGCAAAAATATTTTCACTGCGTCGTTTCTCGGATCTGGCAACATTGCATTCTTACCGACGCTAAAAGACAAAGAATAAAAAAAACACTTCATGAAACAGCTCAATGCGAAATTCCAGATGAGTACAGTATAGTTAGGTTGAGAGAATTAGCTAAAAATCTCAAATGCACCAGCTGCAGAAGTTTTTTAGATATGGAAAAATTGAGTGTTTTTAGTGCGACGTTGCCAAGTCGCCATCTCTCACTTGCCATGCCATGAGAGAAAATGAAAACCATCAAAAGTACCTAACTTTTAACATTTTTCATACAAAACGAATACTGCTTGATACAATTATTTTAACAGAAAAATATTTGTTATCTCTTCAGTTAATGATTCTCAGTTTTTCAAAATGGTTTCAAGAAAATTACGATTGTAATTTAATGAAACAGTCGCTTTAATATCAATCGAGATAGGATTCGCGTGTTAAATAAGCAAATTTCAATGGCCAATATTTATAAATTTACTGCCGCAAGGACTATTGAAAAAATTCTACGTATAAAGGACTCTTATAAATATGTGTATTCAAAGTTTTAAAAGAATTGCAAGAAAATCGATTTATTAGGGAACGTCCTTAACGGATCTAATTAAGTCAATTGATTAAATAGTTCACCGTCGAAAGGGAATCGGGTTCTTATTTGTGTGCATAATTCAATATAAAAACTTAACGTTTTCAAGAGAAAGTCATGTAATATCACTCTCACTAGCAATAAGAATTTGGACATTCGCACATAAATATATTTCTTTAATTTATCATAAATGTACTACCTTTGAGATATTTTATGGAATGTACTAGAAACTAAATTATTTTAATGTTAATGTACTATTGTACTTTTCAAACAAAAATGTATTGTAAATATACATTTGTACTGTAACGACAGCACTGGTTCCCTTAATTTTTATGATTAGTATCAAATGTCTGTAGCGATATGTCTGTAAATTAAAAAAAGAGTAGAGCAATTATTTTTTTATTACAAATTAAAGAAATGTTAACAGAAAGTATTTAATGATAATCTTATTTAGAGTATCGGAATGATTCTTAAATGGAAGAAATTCTTATTTTTATGTAAAATTTATTAAATTAAGGCAAGTACTCCGAACTGAAGGGTTAGAATTGCAGATTTGCATTGGCTTCAAATCGATGCATAAAGGTTAAAAACCTTCAATCTTCAACTTTTCAGTTTAAAATTGAAAATTTTAACACTTTTACTGAACAAGTTCAAGGCTGAACTGGAAATAGCACTCGCAATGCATGGTGCATGCAATACATGCAACAAGCAACCTGTCAAGATTTCCGATTAACCAATGATGATGATTGCTTGCTTACACTTCCTGTGGCCGAACAACATTTCCAATGTTTTAGCCTCCTCTATAATGCCTCGCCATTTTTGTCTCCATCCCTTGCTTCTGCGAGTTCCAATTTCCTTGAGCACCCAACTCTTCAAGATCTCTGGTTATATTGTCCATCCATCTTTGCCGTGGTCTACCTGGTGGTCTTCTTCCTATCGGTTTTGCTTCGTAGATCCTGCTGATAGCTCGATCTTCATCAGCACGCACCACATGTCCCACCCAAGCTAGCCTTCGTGATCTTATACAGCTCGTGATGTAAGGCTGCCCTGTTAATTCTCTCACTTCCCTTGCACTTCTAAACCTCCATTCGCCGGTAACACTATCCCTAATCATTCCACTTATTCTCTTCAAGATCTTGTTTTCGAAGGACATTAGATTTTTCTGATCAGATAGGGTCATGGTCCATGTCTACACCCATAGAGCACCACCGGTCGAATAATGGCGTTGTAGATTTTAATTTTAAGTTTTCTTGAGAGGTTTTTATTTTTGAGCAGGCTATTTAAGGCTGCCGCCAGCAGTTTCCTTTCATTATTCGAGATCTGAATTTCCTTGCCTACTTCATTCTTTGTTGTTATAAGAGTCCCTAAATAGGCAAAATCAGCAGCACACTCCTATCTGGCGTCCTCACATCTCAAGCTATTGTTGTCGTTGTTGCTTTTCTGTCGCTGATACTTTCATTGCTTTGGTGCTTTTCAGCATTTATTTTAAGACCAACTCTTAGGCCCATGTATTTGATTTTATCATGCATGTCCACCAAACTGCTTCTTCTCTATTCGCTACAATCGCAATATCATCCGCATATGCAAATACTTTATGCAGACCATTCAGTGGGTATTCCTTCTCTCCTTCATCTACCATTAGCTCACAACACTTGCCAGAATAAGGTTGAAAAGCGGGGGTGATATTGCAGCTCCTTGTCGTAGTCCTGTTTTGATGCTAAATGGCTCCGAATACCTATCCTCTGCCTGTAATATAGGCTCTTGAGCTTTTCCACACAGGCCCTGACCAACTTTATTAGTTTATGAGGGAATCCAAAACACGTTCATAATATTCTAGAGCTCTCCCTGTGCACGCTATCATATGCCTGCTTGAAATCGATGAAAAGGCGGAAAGTACCTCAGACGCAACTCATCGTTTTTCCATTATTTGTCATTATATTAAATACTTGGTCAGTTGTAGATCTTCCTTTACGAAAGCCGCATTGGTAATCCCCAAGGCATTCTTCAGCAAACGGAGTCAGACGTTTTAGTAAGATATAACCCAATATCTTATAAGCTGTTGGTTGAGATTGATATTCCTCCTGAAGTTTTCACACCTTTTTATATTTCCTTTTGTGTGCATAGGAGACAATAATAGCGTCATGCCATTCTGCCGGAATTTTCTAAACTTCCTTCCAGGCCTTTTAATAATAATACGTTACGTATCATCTTGCACAGCTTCTTTACCCCCACTCTTCAATAATTGCTGCTGCTATCTTCGTCCTTTCCGGCTGATTTTCCCTTTTTTAACTTTTCGATTGCTTCTTCTATCTCCTGAATCCAGGGTTCCAGTACATACTTATCCCCGGGTCCAATGCATTGAGATAATTATTTTAAATGAATTCATTTAGAACGAATAGAGAAACACACCAATATTTATATATTTATTTATCTGTTTATTTATTAATATGAAAAAGAAAATAAACTCGATATCAGTGGCGTGAAGTCCATGGATGTTGTGGATGCTGCGCATCCCGACAATTTTAGAACGTCAAGAGTATTTTCATAGGGTGTCAAATTTAAATCTCGTGTACCTTTATTTCGCTATATTTAATTTAAAATTTATGGAACATTTTATTGTTAAAATAATAAAAAGAATTTTTACAGATTTAATATGTATTTGAATCGCTGGAGCTATCTTATGGAAAATACTATGATTATATGAAGTTGAAAAGTGAATTAGGTATATGTACTCGACTCGTGAGATTAATTTAAAATCTAAAAATTACATAAAAAATTAATCTTGAATGATAAATTAAAAAATGTTTAAGAAAAAGTATTTAATTTAATCCAGTTTGTACTATACACCTTCCACAAGAGCGTCGGTTGAACGTTCGTTCATTTTCAACTATGAAAAGAATTAAATCAATCATGAGAAGTAGCCTAAGGGAAGATAGACCTGTTCGCTCTATCTTTAATAACAATTGAAAAAATTTATTGTCAAAATTGAAAAATAACGAAAAATTCTATGATGCTGTTATCGATTAACTTTGAGAAGATTAAATAACATTTTTAAAATTTCAGTTTTTTTTTCGGACAGCATCCCCTTGTTGAAAAGTCACAACTCGCCACTGCTCGATATCTATAAGTTATCTTTGTTATTTTTTACAATATGGGATTCATTGTACAGAAACTCATTTATTTTTTGTTTCTTTTTAGGGTCCCATGACGAAATTGGTAAAACAAGAACGGTCCATGGAGAAGTGACAGAGAGTCACCGCAAGGTTAATGAAAAGTAAAAATTTCAGATATAATAATTTATTGGAATGTCATTTTCACTCTCAAAACACCGACTATTCTGAGGAACTTCTCTTCCTTTTTCAAGATTAAAAAGGGCCTTCGGAAGAAACTTTTAATCAGCTCCATCTTTTTTTTTTTTTTTTTCCAGAAAACAACAGTTACAGTTCAAGACAATAATAAAAAAGAAACATGATGTAAATTACAAAATAGTAAACTATAACCCAATACACACATTTTCACACTGAGAGATTTAATATAGAACAAAGTTGGATGCTGGTGACAAAGCCGGTAATAAAAATTTTACTAAATAATAAATTAATTTCAATTCAGGATGAAAACAAGGTTTGAAACAAACAAAAACAATATTCAAATGAAAGTCACATCAAGATTAATTTATTAAATTTCTTCCAGAACTTAATTTCAATTTTGAAAGCCTCCTTGCTTTTATTATAAAAATCACAGCTACCAAAATAACGATCAAAATCACTGCAAAATCTGACCAATGGAGCTCACTGACCTGCGTTAGTAACAAATTTAGATTGGGCAAACACATGAGACTTCTTGTGTTCTTTAACTGTGCTTCTCTTAGCCACACACCTGTCGAATATGCAGTGCTTGATAGACAGAGTCAATCTTACCAGTGCAGAATACGGCCTGGATATTAACATCAAGAAGACGAAATACATAGTAATAAGAAGAACATCTACCAGGGGTAGGCTATTGTTGGATTCGCGGGTCATCGAAAGAGTGGATAAGTTCAAGAATCTGGGAAGCACCCTGAACGACGAGTGGGAACATGATAAGAAGATACGCACGCTTATAGGAATCACAAGAGCAACCTTCTCAAAAATGAAACACCTCCTATGTTGCGGGGATCTTTCCGTGACTACAAAAATTAGAACAGTAGACTGCTATGTATTCCCTGTTTTAATGAATGGAATGGAAGCCTGAACCAAAAGTATTAGAGAAAAAAAAATTGAAGCATTTGAGATGATCTGCCGGTGGTTATTGAAAATATCTTGGGTGGACCACGTGACCAACGATGAAGTGTTACGTTTCGTTGTCAAGAATAGAGAACTGCTTCTTAACATCCAAAAAAGAAAACTAGATTACTTTGGTCATGTAATGAGGCGTCCAGAAAAATAGAAAATCCTAATGCAGGGGAAGATTTACGGCAAACGAGGAACAGGCCGTCGGCGCATCTCGTGGCTGCAAAACCTGCGAGATTGGTTTGGTCTTTCCTCGCTGGAATTATTCAGAAGAGCAGTAAATAAGGTGTCGATCGCTATGATGATAGCCAACGTCAGGACTGGGCATGGCACGTGAAGAAGAAGAAGAAAGAAGATAGAATAGCAAGCAGACGAAGAACAAATTTTGATTTATTTATCAAGTTCTGGAGGCTAACAAGTAGCCAAAATGTTGAGTAATCAATAAAAAGATTATATATTTTTGGTTTTTCATAAAGATACTTCAAGAATAGTCTAAGTAATCGTAGAGGCAAGTGATAGTTTAGCTAATTTTGATTGTGACGAGCAGAGCCTTTTCCAAGGATTACAATTTTGAGGACTCAAGTACTATTATGTTGGAATTCCGGCCAGCAATTTTGTATATACTTCAGGGAATTGACTTTCATTATACCTTTATTTAATGTGAAATGTAGAACAATATTTTGAGTCCATCAATCCATACTAGCTTTCATAATACATGACCCTACCCTAGTAGCACAATGTTTCAAACTATATAGTTACTATTTAGCTTGAAAGATTGTGCTACTAGAGCAACTTTAATTATATCAAACAGAAGACACACTTTGATTTATTCTTTATAAATGAAACTGTTAACGAAATCTCAGCCAATAAATTGTAATTTAATTATAATGGCGTGTAACTAAATAATAAAATTATTTTACAATGAAAATTGAAATCTGATTCGAATTTTTATGTCAAAAACAAAAATATAAATTATATTTTTTTTGTTATCGTAACTAAGTAATTAAAAAAAATCATTTATCACTGTCAGAAAAATAAATAAAATATATTTTCAGTAAGGATAGAAGAACATGAAAGATTCGGTTGCAAACTCATTTTTTTTTTTTATTATTATTGTCTTAATTAAGATTTCGCTCTTTACTTTCGAAACAAGACGGTTACTTTATTGTCAAATAAAACGAGACTGTGCTTGATAGAGTTATCAGTAGGTGACATTACTTTTGGAATGTTTGAATAAATCTTAAGCATAAAATAATAATATTCTTTATTCCTTAATGAATTCTCTCACCCTGCTTAATAAGAAGACCTTTGGAGATAATTAAAATTTGGAATTCACCCTCACCGATTCATTTGTACAAGGGAAATAGTATTATGTCTTTTTCTTAACTTTTATCAGAGATAAAAATTTTAGCATTTATACTTATTAATCGTGTCGTTAAAATTCATTTTCAAAGTTAAAGAATAAAAAAGAAGAAATATAAGCGAGAGTTAAAAATCCCTTAATACGGAACTTTTTATTAATAAAATTCTTGATTAATGTAATCATCAAATCATCTGGAAAATGTATAAAAAATCCATTCCACTTAAAAAGGACTTTAAAGAAAGAATTCAATATAATGAAATTCCGTCTTCATTTAGACCAGTGTTTCCCAACCTTTTTTTGTGCCATGCCCATCCCCCATCTAAGCCTTTGTAAAATTCTTATGCCCTATAAGTAAAATTTTTGATGAAAGACAAATTTTTTATTATTATTTATATAATTATATAGAGTTAGAAAAAAGGCAAGTCGTGGGTTTTTATGAAATTTTTCCATAATAAAATCTAAAAGTGATTAAGATATTATAAAACATTGTTGTAAATATACATATGGAAAGGGAGTATTGCTCGATGCCCAAATTATTGTAAAAATAATTATATAAATTTAAATTTGAAAATAAAAACATTTTGCTAAAAAAAAATATACATATCTTTGTTTTTTATATTAAAAATGAATATTTTCAAATTCATTTTTTCATGGATCACAATTTTTAGGTACGTTTGATAAGACACGTCTAACACGAAAGAATGGTCTCTATAACTATAAATTTGAGCGCTTTGAGCTTAACAGATGGCAGCACTTGGTGGCAGAGCCTGTATTTAGACAACTTCAACAGACGCTAGCAGAGTGAATGATCAGATGAGTCTTTCAATTATTTATAATTTAGATATGTACTCAAAGCAAGCATAATTAGCGTTTGAGTAGTACTACTAAGTTTCAAAAACAAAATTTGTAGATTAGTATTTTGTATGGTTCTATAATACATTCTTTTTAAGTGTATTTTATATCTTTCTATAGCAACTTACTATCAAATTTTGTTAACTTTAATTTTTTCAAATAAAGGTAGGTACCTAAGTAATTTTGTAGATTTTTATATTTAAGCTAAAACGAAATTTAATTAGTTACTTTGAACTTTTCTGTTTTGGTCTCTTCTTCTTTTCCGCGCTATTACTTTTGATTTATTTTGTGAATCCCAAGATAATTTACTAATTTTTAATTTTAAAGAAAAAAGGGCACAAAATTAACAAAAAATCGTATCCAAAAATAATGTGTTTTATAATTAATTTAAAGTGAAGTGGAGTAAACATAGACTAAAAATGCACATTTAAATGTATATTACACATTTTCCCCACCGTAAAATAACATATTTTTTCCAATTGAAAAATATTTCTGGAAAATGTGTTATATGCTTCTAAAACGGAAATAAATAAAAATAAAACACAAATACATACCACCAAGTCGAGCCCATGTACAAATTCCCCCCGCTATTCCAAATAATTTCTATTGTAAAATATATATATCTTCAGCAACATATAGTAAGATTTTCTTGGATCAAAGGGCATTCAGGAAATATACATAATAATCTAGTAGATTACTTAGCTAAAAGAGCTGTTAGAGCTGGAGTCCCTTTGGAAGAAGGACTTTCTTCACAGGATGTCATGAATATTTTTAAACAGGGTCTTTTTCATAGTTGGAAAAACATTTGGAGTGAAACCTCACGCTTTAAAGGCCTATCTCTGTATAATCTGAAGCCCTGTCCTGGTCCACCTTGGTTCCTTTCTAATCCATCATCAACCAGAAAAGAAATAACAATATTAAATCGTATCAGGATAAACCATACCCTCTCTAATTCCCATCTCTATAGACTATCTCTATCCCCGTCCCCGTTTTGCACATGCTCTCTTACTCCCGCTACGCCCGCTCATTTAATTTTGCATTGTCCATTATATACAATTCGGAGATGTGAATTGATGAAGAGAATTATTCCCCACTTTAGAGACCCTCCTACTTTTAGAGCATTAATTGATTGTCCCACTGAAAATTTATTAAGATCATTGGTTGAATTTATAGATAGTTGTAATTTGCATTTTTAAATATATGGTGGTTTTTTTTTTTTTTATGAGTTATATTTTATATTAATTTTATGTTTGTTTTCTTTTGTTTTTTGTAATTTGATATATATATATATGTATATTTATTAATGTAATTTCTTTTCTATGTATTGTATTATGTATTGTATTATGTATTTATTGTTATATGTATTTTCTATGTTTGTATTATTCAATGTATTGGTATGACCTAGTAGTCAAATCCAAATAAAAAAAAAAAAAAAAAATTCCCCCCGCCCCCACCCCCTTAACAATCAAAGACCCCTCCTGTGGGGGGCGTAGGGCCTACATTGGGAAACACTGATTTAGATATATTAGCCATACATTTTAATCTGTGATCTATAAGCTATAAATCTTAGTGGAATAACAGGATAACTTTTAAAGAACATTTGCACGAGCCAAGCAAAGCACCAGGGTTCTAATTTCAGTCTATTATTTTGTCCATAAAACTTTTTTTTATTTATTATACATAATTTAATATAGAATATGTGAGTTTTAAATTCTTAGTATTATATTATTGATTCATATTCAATAAATATAAGCAAATCAATTTTAATATATCGAGTGATCGTTTGCAAATGTAATATTAGCTGGTGATTTATGAACAAAAAGCATTTAATGAACTTTATTGGATTTGAACGGAATCACATAACAAGAACCAATGACGTCACGTCATCACCACTAATTGAGAGCAAAATACATTTTTAGTGCGCATGCCAAAATAATACCTCACTTTTACAATTTGTACTGTCCAATTGGAAAGATTTAGAATACTTAGTTAATTTCACTTTTATGTTGATTTAATAATGAGATAAGATATAATTATTAAATTATTACGAATGCCAAAATAAACATAAATTAATTTACTATATAAAAGTGAGATAGTTGAAAACAAAATTAGTTTCATTAATTTAGAAAGATTAATTAGTAAAAAGAGAATGTGAAATCAATACACTTACAATATGAAGAACAAAAGAAGCAGTCGAAGCTTAGCGAAATCAATACATACCTGAAAAAAGAAAATAATAATTATAAATATAATGAATGTAAAAAAGTAGAAAGCAAAAAACAATTAATTTAAGAACAAAAAAAAACATTCAATTTTTCCAGATTTAATAATTCAAAAACGTATTAAGTTACTTATATAGACTATGTAGATATAATCATAAAAAAGTGAATATTTTATTAATAGCCGCGAGGCCCGTCTAAGAAAAGTATCGGCTGAACCTAAGATATTGCACATGTTTAATAAGAAAGTCTTATCAGAATGTATTCTGAAGAGTTTCTTTTTTGTTAAGGGAGAATGGTGTGGGCTCTTGCTGAAATATTTTAAATAAAGTTAAGAAAATTTTGAAAAACTTTTAAAACTTTTTAAAATTTAAAATATAAAATACTAAGTAGGTTTCACAAAAATAGTATTTGATATTTGATATTTTAAATTTTAAAAAGTTTCAAAAATTTTTCAAAATTTTCTTTACCTGAAGAGTTTCTCATTTAAAATGTGCAATATAATAAGTCGTTCAGCCGATACTTTTCTTTGGGTTTATTAAGGGTTTCTTTGTACTGTTCTTCTTGATGGAAATCTATGGCCATGTTATTTGTTAATTAGCATACATTATTTATTTATTTTACTTGTTATTTTTTATAATTGATTTGTATTGATGTTTATTAATTTTTGTAGTTAAATTGTATTGATGTTTGGTGACCCTAGCCACCAAGGACTTATTATCTAAGCAGGTCGAGTAATAAAGATGTATTTATTTAAGTCTTAATTAAGTAAAAAATAAACGAGTAATAAATAAAATAAATTAGCATTATAAAAATAAAAAGGAAAAAGGGACAAAAGCGTCATTGCGTGAATTGGGACAATCCCCTTTTACGGGGCGTAATGTCACCTTATTATATTATTATATTATATTATAGAGTGCATACTGTTCTTAGCTAGGAATGTTTTATACCTAAACTCTTAGACCAATTATCTATACGTACAACAATTGGTACTCTACTCTCACACATTGGCCAAAATCAGAGGCGTTAGTTAACAGGTAATTACAGGTATTGTTCTCATGTGAGAATAGAAATTGATTCCCAATAACTCTCTGCCTCCATGTGTCAGGAGGGCTGAATTTACTAATCCATTATATGTAATTTTTAATTCTATATAATTTGTATAGATGTCACCTCATCGTTTGGCAAAGTGTGTAATGATCTTTTTTTGAAGGTTTGCAACTTAACTTCAAAAATTAAGAAAATAGCATTTAGCGAGAAGGCTATAAAATAAATTGGTTAGAATTGTTGTACTTGAATTGTCTACTATTAAAACGTTGTTGGAGATGGTGACTGTCAGGGCCGTGCCTATAGTCCAAGAGCTGGTGACACATTTTGACTACGGATTTGACCCAACTAGAAATAATGCGTAATAGTACCTTCTATAATAGTTGTACAGGGAATGGCCAGTCTGGCGCTGGCTGTAGCAGGTGGACCAGGTACTGCGCATGGTGTGAGTGCGGTAAAAAATACATATGTGTTAAAAAATATTTTTGACCCATAATGAAATTATAAAAATTATAATTTATAGTCAATTATAAACATAATATATTCACCCCAGACCATTTGAGTGGTGGGACGTGGAACCAGACCACCCAAAGTGTAGTTTTACAACATGAAAAAAATAGCATCAAATATTTTTTTCATGTTGTAAAAATACACTTTGGGTGGTCTGGTTCCACGTCCCACCACTCAAATGGTCTGGGGTGAATATATTATGTTTATAATTGACTATAAATTATAATTTTTATAATTTCATTGTGGGTCAAAAATATTTTTTAACACATATGTATTTTTTACCGCACTCACACCATGCGCAGTACCTTGTCCACCTGCTACAGCCAGCCAGACTGGCCATTCCCTGTACAACTATCATAGACGGTACTATTACGCATTATTTCTAGTTGGGTCAAATCCGTAGTCAAAATGTGTCACCAGCTCTCTGGACTATAGGGTGGTTCAGGTTCCTCAGAATAATTCCCAATTACTGAGGATGGCCCAATAAAATTTAGACCGAAAAGTTTTATTCTGGGAATTTTATTGTACCCGGTCCATCCCACTTGGGCTGATATAACTCCTTTAACCCGCTGTTATTTAAACTTTTTGGGTAAAAATGTAGAAAGTCCACGGTCTGTGATGTCACATGGAAACATAGAACCATTTTTTTTTTTTATTTTATCTAATCGAATCAGGATCTAGATAGAACCGATCTGCATTTGAGCCAGTTTATGTTAATAGCAACATTATGCATTTTTTAAATATATTTATTGTTGGAGTGGAGTTCCAAGTTCAAGCTTTCGCTTGCGGTACATTGAAATTAATTATAATAATTCCGCTCCTGCACTAATCCTATTAACACATGATAAAATTATCCTCTTGCATTCCTAGTGTCTAAATAGATTAAAGTATCCGAGGTCATTAAAATAAAAAACAAACATATTTATTAATTATTATTCTCATTTACGTCCATAATTTGTATAAATTTGAAAGTTTATATTAGGAAAATAAAGGGGGAATAGAGGTGAATGGGAAATAAATATTATAGGAAAAGAGGTTTTTTTATTTAATTAGTTTTTTCCTCTTATTAAAAACAAGGAGTAAAAAGATGATAAAGGACAGTCGATGGTGGAGAAGTAATCTCCGAAGTCGAAGCTCAAATACAATGTATACATTAATTCATGTAAAATAATTGGTTCATGTAAATTTGGAAAATAAGGACAAGTTTTTATGTGTGACTTTTTTATTTATCAACCAACGTTTCCTCGACTTTGCCGACTTCTTCAGGGCTTCAAATAGTCATGTCACAAATTCGTATAAATTTTCTTATTATCTTTTTTTTTTTTTTTTGAATTTGAGATTTTTTTATGTAAAGATCAAAAGGAGAAAAATATTCTATTCTGGTTCAAAAACAGGGTTGCCACATTCTACGTTATGGTATTTATGTTTTATATCTAATGAAATTGTTAATTTAAAAAGAAAAGAAAGAAAAATTGTTTTTGTGAATGTGCGAAATATTTTTTGAAATTTGTGTTCTGATGGTCTTCCATGGTAACAAAGATAATAAGAAAATTTAGACGAATGTGTGACATGACTATTTGAAGCCCTGAAGAAGTCGGCAAAGTCAACGAAACGTTGGTTGATAAATAAAAAAGTCACACATAAAATCTTGTCCTTATTTTCCTAATGTAAACTTTCAAAAAAATATTTATTAATAACACACTTTCAAAAAATAAATGGAGAATTTCAATCCATATATCTCTTACAGAACAATCCGATCCTCGTGATTGTTTTTAAAACTCAATTGTTACCATAAACAATAAATTATATTTTAGTATGATACTTTTCAATTTTTTTCATATTCATTTTTACTTTTGAAAATCACAATGTATTCATATTATTCAGGTTTATCATTTGTACTTGGAAGAGCGATTTATTTCTCATTCAAATCCATTGACATCGAGTTGCAGATTAATATGCGTAACAATATTTGATAGAAACCCAATTAAACGAGTATATGAATCGAAATGAACAGAGCACGAGATCGAGACTTGATTGCTGATTGTATCCACTGGGACACTAATGGACAAATAGAGTCTATGTGCTCATGGTGGACATTCAGGATCTGTGCCATAAAATGGACCGAAGACGTGATGACCCGTGACGGCCGAGGAGCGATCGATCACAAGAAAATGAGACTAGCCGAGCCAGCAAAATGACAACCAATGTGGCTATCAAAGAAAGAAATGGCGAATCAAGGCGAAAAGAAAAAAAATGGCTTCTATATCAAGTGTTCAATAAAAAAATACTAGACGAAAAAGTGAACACTTTTAAACCCCAGAACCCACAAGATCGGATTAGGGAACTTTATTAAAACTGACGGTTTGAACTAGACGACACGGAAATCTTATCAACCGGACAAGACAATAACGTATCTACTCAGAAATTAAACACCTCAATCTCCAAAATCCAAGCATGGACCGATAAATGGAGAATTAAATTAAATGAGAACAAATCGGTACATGTTGATTTTAACAATAAAAAGATTAACTATGTACCGGTATATCTCAATGGCAAAATTGTTCCATACTCTAATCAAGTGAAGTACCTCGGCATGACGCCTTCGCTGGAAAACTCATGTCAAGAAAAAGAGAGAAGAACTGAACAATAAATACCGAAATATGCATTGGATAATGGGCAGACAGTACTCAATGCCTGTCCAAAACAAGCTGCTTTTATACAACCAAGTCCTTAAACCAGTCTGGACTTATGGCATCCAGTTGTAGGGGTGTGCCAGCCAGACAAATAGAAACATCATACAAATTTTCCAAAACAAAGTTCTGAGGAGCATTGTCAACGCACCGTGCTACATTAGAAACACAGACCTCCATCGTGATCTCGGAAGCGAGACGGTCAGTGAAGTCATCAAAAAATATGCCATAGCCCACCAAACGAGACTGGAATCACATATCAATGGAAAGGCTGCCCAACTCCTCAATGTGGACAACATGACACGGAGGCTCAGGCGAATTAAACCGCATGAACTTGTGGAAGGTGTCCACTGATAGGAAGAAAGAAAAAGAAGACAAATAATTTCAAAAATTAATCAAATATTATGTAAAATATTGATTGAAGTTGTATAAATCTTAAATATAAGACTTATATTACTTATTAGCTGCTGGGCAGGTAGATTGTAATTGTTATAATAATAAAAAAATACTGGACGAAAAAGTGAACACTTTTAAACCCCAGAACCCACAAGATCGGATTAGGCAATTTTATTAAAACTAACGGTTTGAACTAGAAAGTTAAGACTTAAAGTCAAAAGTTCAGTCAATTCTAAGTTTTGAATATTAGAGTTCACATTACTGGTAGTAGTAGACTTTAACTCCTTCAGACTCAGTGTACATTGTAATGTACATTGAATTTACAATTTTTCCCGCCTATAAAATGAGGAGTACATATGTTGGTACAAGTTGGACATGTTAACTCCATTTAAAAAAAATTCAGATCCATCCAAACTCATTTGATAATAATATAGCATTTGTAAGAAAGGCAACCATAGCCCAACCTGGAGCGAATTTGGCCCGTGGGCCGTAGTTTGGGGACCCCTGATCTACAAGATAGAATGGATATTTTAATAATATGTCAGAAGGTTTTATTCCTAATTCTTTTGAATTTTCGAGGCGTAAATTCTGAAAGCCAAACGTCCAATCATTACAATACTTGACCATACCCTGTATGGTAAAGTAAAAATTGATTCTATCAAGAGTATAAAAAAATGTCTTAATTAAATTCCATTTTTCAATAAAGAATGTATCGGATCTATTTGATATTAAAAAATTCACTAGTTATTGAGTTTATAAAGGGAAGTATACTAAATATGGTCCTAGCAAAAATTCAAACGAACCAATCCAATTGGATTTCATCTTTAACCCAATCGACTAACGAACCATTGTTTATTAAAATATGTAGATTTTTCAAAATATCTTGTTGTTTTTTAAACTATGTTCACATATGAATCTAAGTTTGTGAAAAGAGAAATATCGCGGAATTTCACAAAGGGTGAGTAGGACAATGGCTTAGGAAACGTTTATTTTATTCTTCTTAGAGTGCCATGCCCGAAATGGGCGTCGGTGCCTCTCCACATATACCTGTGCTGAATGTGTTTAGTTGTTTTTACATAAATATACGGGACCTACTTTTTAACGCCGGTTCCAAACGGCTAGTTTGGAGAGGTTTAATAGGCAATTATACTCTTGGTAGGTTGCCATTGCTTTCCAAGAGGAGGGGACTGCAAATATCTGCCGAGAATCGGTCTCGAACCAGCGTACTTCGAGTCAGCGACCCGACACTCTAGCCACTGACCCACAGTCGCCTCTTTATTTTATACGATTTTTTATTTCCTTTATCCAAAAAATAGAAAATGGGTGATTCTATATTTAGTAGTAATGAAGATCTTCAATACTATTTCGTAATTTTTAAACGGTAGTATATTTTTATGAGTTAACTAAACAGGATTTTGTTCTTGTTAAGAGAGAATGATGTGGGTTCTTGTTGAAACATTTTAAATAAAGTAAAGAAAATTTTGAAAAAAAATTTTTGAGAAACTTTTTAAAATATAAAATATTTAGTAGGTTTCACATAAATATATATAGAATCGTGCTAAACAAAGCATCTGATCTTTTATTTATATGAAACCTACCTAGTATTTTATATTTTAAATTTTAAAAAGTTTCCCAAATTTTTTTTCCAAATTTTCTTTACTTTTGGATTTTGTTCTATGGATTTTTTAAATTTTCTTCCTAACAATAAATCAGTCACTATAAAAATGATATCCAAGTGTTAAATAAAGTGACTATGTTGATAAAGTCATTGCTCGTGTTCAATGTACCTAATTTTATAAATATCTCAGGGGAGAAAATTTTACAAAGTTTTTTCCCAAAATATATTTTAAAAAAATCACACTTTTCACCCTCCGAAGCCAACTTGGGTGCTCCGTCTTACCATACCCCTATATTTTAAAATACTTCACACGAACCCAGAACCCATGAATGACATTTTTTTACTTTATCGAATTGTATTATAGCCTCAAACATTTTAATTGCTCAGACTATTTTTTTTTTCTTTTTTGAACCTACTTTTATTAAGCGCAAAATATCTATCTATACCATGTATTTCAAAATATCAAAACTTTATTTACCAGTTATTTCTCACGTTAATTCATCTCTAAATCACTTATTTAATAAGAAAAAAATAAGTCTTTGCTTTCATTGTAATTTCAAATTTATTTCAAATAAAACTGAAAAAATACTTATGAATCACTCATTTGAAATATATATATATATATATAAACTTTCCAAAAGGGTAATTGATCGTAATATCGTATTAATAATTTTGCATTGTATAATTGTGAACGGCTGTGTTCTCTCATTATATATTTAACCTACAACTTCTAAAAATAAAATAAGCTGTTATTGGACGGACAGAATAAAAAAAGTAGCTAATAACTGCTCTCGAATAACAAGAGCGCAATCATCTGAGCACGAGAGATTTAAATTAAATATTCATTATACTATTGATCCTCTTGATCCTTTCACGCTAAAAAGCTTAAATTTGTTTTCAATAGATACCATTAATATTGCAATGAATATGTATTAGAGTCAGTTATGGAATTGAATGCAATAAAAAAGGAAATGATTTTTATTTTATTCTTACGTAATAAACAAAATGCCAACCGGGATGCCTTAATATTGGCTAGAATCAAATAATTTATATTAATATTCAGTTCGCTGCCCTAACGACCATATCAACTATAAATATATATTTTTAATAGTATATTTTAGAGAGAAAGAATAAAAAATATTATTTCTTTTCAGATTCCGCCCCATATTGACCGACTTGATTAAAACTAACCTCTAATATCTAATGGCATCCGCTGTACCGCCATATTGCCCGACTTAACTAAAACTAACCTTTAATGGCTTCTTCTGATTGCGCCATTTTGCCTGAATCATAGGCGCCAGAGTTTGAATTTTTTTGGGGTTAAGTTGAAAAAAATGTAACAACAACGTAGAATTTAAAAACTTTAATTAAATGAATATATATATGTTTAATTAAAAGATTTTTCCAAAACTTAATTTAAATTCTTTTTGAGGGTTTTTTAGTCACAAACTAATAAAAGACAATAATTTCAGTTAATTATTATTATTTATTTTATTGATTCACCAAACAGTTTCGGTCACCTCTGGTTGACCATCTTCACTAGTAAATTTCGTTCAAGATTTAGAAATTGACACTTTGTATACATAAACCATCCTTAAGGAGGTTGGGGACAGTTTATCTAGCTGGTTGATCTTCGAAAAAATATTTTGTATTTATGCAGAGTGACAACTTCTGCATAGTAAATTTTTTAATTAAACAATTGTTAATAATGAGGTTAATTTCGAATAAAAATCTTTGTTTTGATAATATTAATAAAAAGAATATGAGATAAATTTTTCTCATTATAAAACAATTATTTAAAACAAAAACCACATCAAGAAATAAAGTTGGAATTCTATACTAGTGCTTTTGTTATATTCTGTTGGCTGCAAATACCTTTTTATTTTTACATTTATGAATAACTAATTAGCTAGATTGTCAAATCTATTGAAAAATGTATGATTCGATTCATAAAAGTTGAATTATTGATCTGTATAAATTTGTTGAAAATGGTATAATTTTTATAGAAAGTTATAGCCCTTTTAAAAGCTAGGTCCATTTACTTCCATGTTAAAAGGACAATTTTCAATAATTTATTTTTCGGTAATGGAACAGACGATCAACTTCAAATTTCGGGAATAAATATTTAAGACACCAATGATTCGATGGTAAAAATTTGAGAATTTTCTTATAAAAATGATAAATAGTCCCGAACCCCCTTAACTTATTAACATAGATATTTAATAAGTTAAGAATGGTTTATGTATACAAAGTGACAATTTCCAGATCTGAAACGAAATTTACTACTGAAGATGGTCAACCAGAGGTGACCAAAACTGTTTGGTGAATCAATAAAATAAATAATAATAATTAATTTTTTCCAGCAGAAGACACACTCTTTATTGTCTCCTATATAAAATTTCTGCTACTCTCGGCACAAAAACTCAATTAATAATAATTAACTGAAATTATTTTCTTTTATTAGTTTGTGGCTAAAAAAAACCCTTCAATTTATAAAGAATATATTTTTAAATTTTATATAATAATTGAATAATAAAAGCAGTCGACATGGTCAGCCCCAACACTTCAAAGGTCAGGGAGGTTTAACCCCCCCACCAGCTCCTGGGCCCATGATCTCTGTATTATATCTAGATGTTTTAGAAAATATATCTTTATCAAAACTGGGTGTTAAACAAAATCAATACCTTAGTATTTTAGAGATATGATTTTAATGCTAAATATATTGTGAGATTGTGACATATTGTGTTTGTGTGTTGTAGGTGGCGAAATTCTATTTGATTAATATCCTATTTTACATGAATTTCCCTTTCATGGTGTTCAATTTTGGCCACTTTAGTCTAATATAAATTCATTTTGAGAAAATATTATACTAGTTTTTGTTGTTATTTTTTTTCTTTACAGAGGACTAGATGCATAGGAAAGGTTTAATCATTAATTTTTCAGCATATTCGACATGAAAACAGTCAATTCATCTCCCGTGAGTAATGTTTCTCATCGACCAAAAGACTTACTCAATATAATTTATTAGATCAACCAAAAGTTATTTTTATGTTATATCTATCAAAATATTGACATTGATTTTAATAATAAATGCGGAACGAACTTTATTGAGTAACGGATAATGGCATGGATGAATGAATGTATAAATAAATATATATCTATATAAAAAGAAATTGAAAAATTTCCCTTGGATCGATTTTTGATATGTGAATAACAGGTGTTGTAGCTTTATGTGTCAGAACTGTCATTCATATTATTGTATACTTACGACTGGCAATAGAAGAGAAAAAAATATTTCAAAATTCATAAAGAAAAAAATAGAAAAACATTTTACAAAGCAAATCCATATCGTATGATAAATTTTTAAATAGATCATCCTCGTTTATCTTGTGTTTAGGGGAACATTTTCAACAATAATATTTACTTTATACTAATATTTCTTGACAATTAACTATTAGATTAGTTGTTCTTAAAGATTTTAAATATAGAATATAGATGAAATGTTAAAGATAGGATTACAAACGAGAAAGTTCCTTAAAAAATAGAGAAAATAATGTAGAAGAATCTGAAGAAAAGAAGAACCCAGATGATGAAGCAAACGTTAATTTACAGAGATTGCTAAGGGATATTTTGAAGAAGTGGGAAAGACCTAGATTGGATTATTTTCCCTTTTAGAGATATAAAAGAAATAGGAGAAAGTTGAGTGGAATCGACCATTTGCTTTAAACCAGCCTTAGTTTATACAACTCAATAAGAATGGAATTTGATGTAGTGGTAACCCAGGATAATGAAAATAAAATTTGGATGGAATGGTATGATATAACAACAAAAAACACACAGATGGAGGGGACAAGAAGGTGGTGGAAATGTTTCCTTTTATGTCTTTTAAAGCCTGAAGAAGGAAAGAAGATCTTCAGAAAAGTTGCTTTTAGGTTGAAAACGATATTTCAATTAAAGTTTTGTTAAATAAAGATAGTACTGTTCGACAAAAATTAAACAAAAATTTATCCTGGTAAACCTAACAATGGATTCCAGGAGAGTTTTATACGCTGATTATCATACAATTTCCCGATTTTTTACAACACGTCGGAGTTTTGAGATAAAATGGCCATTTTGACCTATTTTCGAGTCCCATTAGATATTAAACACCAATATTTGAAATCAAAATAGTTTTTGACGTAATAGAAAACAGCTTCCTCTTTGATTTTCAAATTACCACTTATTTTTAGCTTAATTAGAACTCGAGTTACAACTGAAAAACTAAAAACATATGTTTTTATCTATGTTTATCATCATGTAGTTTTAGTTTTTTAGTTAAAACTTGAGTTCTAATTAAGCTAAAAACAAGTGGTAATTTGAAAATCAAAGAGGAAACTGTTTTCTATTGCGTAAACAAAATATTTTAATTTTTTTTTTATTGTTAGGATAAATAAACTGAATTTGCTTCTTTCCAGTAATTTATTTTGTTTTTCAAATGGTTATTCCAAATATTTCGAGAGCGTTCTCAGCATCTCTTCCTCAGTAGAAACCACTCCCCCACCAATGTGCCGACTCCATCAGTTTGTACAGTACATTGATAAAAAGCTCGATCACACAACACACACACACATATATATACAAATTTAAAATGAGACAACATACGAATATACAATTATTTACATCTCCTTATAATAAAGTCCAATGAAATTTAAAAATCGAAAAATGGTCAAGCACCAGAGCTGGTTTAAATTTAGTGAAATCCCACACAATTAATTATAATTATTTATTGAACCCGAACAAATAATACAATAAAACTACGACGTTTCAATCGACTTATTCTGCGATCGTTCTCAAGTATGAGCAGATGAGCACCCATGAGAACGATCACAGAATAAGTCGATCGAAACGTCGTAGTTTTATTGTATTGATTTGTTCGTGTTCAATAAATAATTATAATTAATTGTAAAAGGCATGAGATAATTAATCAAAGTGTCTTCTTTTCAAAGGACAGACACAACCGTTACAAAGCAGCTTCTCCGGACAACTGAGAAGAGAGTTTGAAGAGCCATCCATTCGAAGACCCTGCATGATAAAATCCGCAGCGAACACCTTAGGTAAATAAGCGGTCTTCAAGACATAGTCGATTGGGTTATTGTAAGAAGAAGATGTTGGGCTGCCCATGTAGACAGAATGCAAGACAACTGTCTCCCGAAAATATTGGCAAAAAACCTTCCCGAGGGGGTCAGAAGCCGAAGAAAAGATGGAAAGAGAGTTATGACCCTGGTGACTGAATATATGTAGGAGAAACAGGTGTTATATAGAAGAATAAGAAGAAGTCTTGTTTTCACTATTTCAGCCACTGAGGAAAGCGCTAATCAGTGACAAAGTGTTTGGCCCATTTAATTAAAAAACTTTGCGTTTGATTTAAACTCTGGTCCAACTGACTACGATCCTTTTAAATATTTGATTATGGATGCGAACAATGAAATATAATTAATTATTTGTGATTTCACTAAAATTTTAATCAAATTAATCACAAAAATAAAAGTTTCAATGTCTTCATTGACTAATAAAGAGATTGAGATTAAAATTAAATCTTTATAAATATGTATTGTTTCAAATCAATGTAGAAGATATCCCCTCTTCTGAAATTGAATCCAAACTCAGACTTGCTTTTTGGGCAATTGGCTTAACCCAAGGGACATTAAGATGACAAAAATAGGTCTGATTTTTTAAAATACTTTTCAGATATTTCTAAAAACAGAAAAAAAGAATCGAGTTTCCGTGTAATTCGAGCCGATCTTAACAGTAGTAACAGGAAAAAACGAATCTATATCTATCTATATAAAATGGAAAAGTATGTATATATGTTTAAATGATACAAACGATCTGATTGGCCAGTGCATAGCGAATGGCAAAGCGTTAAATTATTAGAACGATTCTGATTGGTCAGTTAGCGATCGTCCTTAGCCAATCCGTTAAATAAAAAATAAAAAAAACTTTTCTCTGTCTCGAGACGCCCTGCCCCCCCCCCACCCCCTCAGGGCAACCCGCCCGGAGAGCCTAGGTGCAGAAGGCCTGGAGCAGCTAGTTTTAAAATAAAAAAAAATTTAAGGCTTGTTTCTCTTCAAACAAAGGTAGCTCATATTTATGAAGAGTATGTTTTGTATTGTTTAACCATTTATTGTATTCAGTTTCACTAAACATTAATTTGTATATTCACACCTTTGTTTTGTTCTTATTTCCATATAAAGCGAGTTTTTCGTGATTCGAGATGCCTCAGCCCCAATTAGTTCAAATTACCGGGACTCTGTATACTTAAGAGCCAAGCTACATCATTCAATAAAGCGAATCAAATCTGATTGAAAATTTATTTATTTGTATTTATAAAGTCTCTTAAATCTATATATATATATAAGGTTTTGTCTGTACATTGCTCCAAATCACGTCAAATTTGGTTTTCACACGTTTCAAGCAAAAGTTATGAACGAAAACACCCTCAACGAAATTCCTGTCTGTCTGTCTGTTTCTGTCGTTTCCGAAAAGTTGCTCACGATTCACGTAAAAACGGCTGAAGGGATTATTATGAAATTTCATATTTACATCAGATGTCTTCTAACTTACGTTTTTAGCTATATAACGTTTTGATATTTTGACCTCAGAAGGGGTTTAGGGGGGGGCGAAAATTATCAAATAACTCCTAAACTATTAACTCGACGGCAAATTTTTATGAGCAATGTTGTAGGGGATGTGATCTCTGATAACTTTTGTTTAAAAAAATTCCCCCAAAAAACCACCCAAAAGGGGAGGGGGGGGGAGATCAAAATATGAAAATTCTTGCCCTTTGACCAAACTCAACCAAATTTTGTATACATAATCTGTGGGTAACTAGAAGGCTAGAAATGAAAAAAACTGGGTGCGGGGTGTGGTTCGGAGGTGGAGGGCAGGGGGTGCCGTCCGGGGGTGCAGGATGGAGTGGAGGGTTTAGGTGAGGGCCCAGAGACGTAATGGGGGGCCCAGGTGAGGGTCCAGTAGTGGGGTGGTGGGGGTGGAGGGAGCGGGGGTGGGGTTGTGCAGAGTGGCGGTGTCGGAGGTGGAAGGCGCGGGGATGGGATCCGGGGATGGTGGGGTGGGGTGGTGCAGGGTGAAGTGGGGGGTTCAGGTGAGAGTCCAGAGGCGTAGTGGGGTGGTGCGGGGTGGGGGCAGTGGTTGGGCACGGGTGCATGATGCGGGGGTGGGAGGTGCTGGGTGGGGTTCGGGGGGTGTGGTGGGTGGGAGTGGGGTATGAGGGTGGTGTTCATGGGTTGGGGGTCCAGGTGGCGTGCCCCCTGGCTAGCAAGAGGGCCGGCTAAGGTTTATAAGTAAGTAGTTTATAAACAAAATGTTAAAAAACTACTAAAAAAAATCGATTTAATATACGCATTTCATTTAAATTTTATACTAAGTATTTAATTATATCAAATTTTCTGAATAAACTTAAGAGTTTTTAATAGACTTTATCAAACTCCCCGTCAAAGTTGATTGAAGGATTTATGCGCCGGAGATTGTTTTAACGCCGATTCTAATAAAATTCGATTGAAAATTCTTTTTATCCTTTCGATAACTTTTCTCTCTCTAGATATAGATATATTGTTTATATGATAGAAAAACAAGAGAGAGAATCAGAAATCTATTTTCGAAGAGATTTACTCGTAAATTCTCTGCCAGATGAAATACAATCAAGTTCTTTGGCGTCATCCCCTTTATAAAAAAAAAAAAAAAAAAAAAAAAAAATTAAATAAATAATCAAGCAAACAAGAGAAAAAGAGAAAAATCTTAAGAATTCCTGAGATAATTAAAAATAAATAATAGATTCCTTGTCAGATCTAGTAGATGGCAACTTCAAATAGTTTACCCGAATAGTCAGATTTTGAAAATTGAAAGGTTATACAAACGAGTATATATGTTGCAGTAGAAACACGTTTTTAGTAAGAAGGTTATTTTCAAAATTTTTTAAACGAAAATGTCAAATATTACATCCTCTACAACTTTGCTTCTAATTTTTGACATTTTGGTTGAAAATTTTTTGAAAATAAACACCCAAAATGAGGAGGAAGGTCAAAAATGAAGATTCTAGACCTTTGAACCAAACTCAACCAACATCAGTAAATTCTAGTTGCCACAAAGGTATTCAAAGAAACGTGTTTTAACAAGTAAGAATTCGTTCTAACTACAAAACGGATTTTTACTGCAACATAATATATAATAATATAATAATGTAGCCTAGTCATATTAGGGTTTCACCTCGGAATGAAAGATAATAAGCTGTAAATTGGTATAAACCCTTGTTTTGTCGTCCTAAATGTTGTCTCAAAAGTCACAAATGCTATCGTGACCGCGTCTTAAGATATTGAAGGTCAAAGGTCATAAAAATCGGTTTTTCTCGAATATCTGGCTTCCCTATTGCTTAAATGAGATTTGCACTTATTATAAAAGTTGTAGAGTATAAAATTGTTTGAACTTTTTTTCATACGATCAACCGTTTTTGGGGTAGAGCGCGAAGAGTGCGCAGCGTACAGTCATATATGGCCTAATGCAAGGTCAAGCGTGAGTTACGGTTAAAGGAAGCCAGATATTCGCGAAAAACCAATTTTTATGACCTTTGACCTTCAATATCTTAAGACGCGGTCAACGATAGCATTTGTGACTTTTGAGACAACATTTAGGACGACAAAACAAAGGTTTATACCAATTAACAGCTTATTACGAGGTTGACCCCTTTTTTTACCTAATATGACTGCGGGCTAATGTCCCTTTTTACCCTGGCGGACAATTTTAGAGGGTTTAAGAATGAGCCGCCGAGCGCATTCCCCAAAATTTCAAAAATTTAGCGTATTATCAAAAATATATAAGGCCGAGTTTAAAATTTCAGGAGGATCTATAATTTTTTTTCAAATTATTATCCTTTATTTCAAATATTTCTTTAAAAAAAAAAAAAAAAAAAAAAAAAAAAAAAAAAAACATTTTTTTTTGTTTTCGAAAAGTATATCGGTTCTCGAAATGAAATATTTTTGCATAGTTTCAAGGGGCATTTAAAATGAATGATTTTTCCGTAAAGGGAGGATAGAAGGTTTGAAATCCCTGCCTGGTATTTCTTCCTGTTCAAAGACAAGTCCAGACGAGTTTTAGTCGAATAAAAATTGTTCTCGCTGAAAGACTATTAAAATAGTAGAAGTATTAATACAAAAAAGGAATAAATTAAAGATGATTCGAGAATCTCAATATATAAGATGGGAAATAACTAAGAGTGATATAGACAAGTCATAGCTTGTTTATAGAAACAAAATTAGGAGAAATTTAAGATTTTCTTATAGGACAGACTGATTCATTGTTGAAGATTGTCGATTTCCATCTCATGAATTGTGGAGTTTAACTCAAAAGAATTAATTTCCGACTCCTACACTCACTCGCACACAAAGCAGTATCCGTTTGGGAAGAAGATACCATAAAATATTTTTACATTACCAAACAGGGTATGGTCAAGTATTGTAATCGTACATGAAAAAAGTGTTTTTTTTTACTTTTTTTCAAAATATCTCAAAAAAGGCTGAAATTATTTTGATTAAAAAAATTGGACGAAACCATGGCAATTCGGTCTACAAAAAAGCCCTAATAAGTGAACATCGAAAAAATTATATTTTTCGAGATAATAATAGTTTTGTCAAAATGTCTGTTAGTTACGTCGTGCGTTGCCAAATTTTCATCAATTGTAATAGACTGATGAAGAGGGCAAAGACCTCGAAACTATAGTCTCGTTATAAATAAATAAAATGTATAATTCCAGCAGAAGACACACTCTTTTATTGTCTCCCTCAATATATATAAAATTCTGCTACTCTCGGCACAAAACTTTCAATTTAGTATTTGTAACGATAGTTTTAGTTTAATAGGATGGAATAGGATGGAAAAGATTAAACCTTTTACGCTCTAGGAACGCTTTTTGTAAATATGTTTAAACAATTTGAAATAGAAAGCTTAAGTGGCTCAGATTAAATTTCCGAAGGGTGAATACAACCCTTCTGACATGTAAAAAAAGATGACAGCCTAGCTAGATTTCCTTATATAGTAGCAGCTTCTTGTTAATTTTTCTTTAGCGACCTCTCTGTTTGATTTTTTTTGTTACAATAAACGAAAAATTACTCAATGGAGGAAAAATAATTTTTTTAACCCACTAATATTTCATGACAAATAAATTTATTAAAATTAGGAAATTTAAATTATTATTATATTTTAAAACCTAATTAATATTTTTCATGACAAATAAATTTTATTAAAATTAGAAATTTAAATTATTTGAAAGGACGAGAAGAGGAGAGAGGATGGAGATACCAATCGATTTGATTGGGGAATAATGGAATTTAAATAATTATCGGAAAAGAGGTTTTTTTATCTAATTAGATTTTTCCTCTTATTAAAAACAAGGACTAAAGATAAACAAGGACACTCGATGGTGGAGAAGCAATCTCCGAATCGAAGCTAACAATACATGGCATACATTAACAATAATATCTACGGCTAAATAAGTTTCACTGTCCTCCCACATATATTTATTACTTGACCATACAGGGTATGGTCAAGTTATTTTAATCGTAGAATGAAAAAACAGTTTTTTTGCTTTTTTCTTTTTTGCTCTCTTTATCTCAAAAACGGGTGAAACTATTTTGATTAAAAAAAAATTAGGCGAAACCATGACATTTCGGTCTTCAAAAAGCTCTAATAATTGAACATAGAAAAATTAATATTTTTCGATAAATAACTGTTTTGTCAAAATGTCTGTTAGTTAGTCTGAAAAATGAAAATCTAGGCCCTTGGACCAAACTCAACCGGAAGTCTATGGTAAAGTCAAGTGGATGGCCACATCAGAACGTGTCAATTTCTTTTATCTTAGAGATTTACTACAAATAATTTCTATTGAATTTTAATTCCTAGGATTGCCAACGGATATGATTTTATTCGAATAATTTCAATTTAAAAGTTTGATATGCTCCACAGCCTGAAATGCTTTTAATGGAGCTTGGCTCAATGGCCCAAAGGCAAATCGAATGCCGCTATCATAAATTGTATCCGACTTTTTAAGAAGTATATTGCGGTCCATCGACCATTTTTGCTACAGTCCACTATACATATATATATATATATTCAATAATAATAAATTAGCCCTTGGAGGCACAAATATTGAAATACATTCAATGGAGGTATTTTTAAAATATATAGTGTGTATAATATAAATAATTTGATACGCCAACGGCCTTGGCAATTTGAAAATATCAGACCCTATTTATAATCACGAAAGCTACGGAAGTTAATAGGTTATCTGCATAAAAATTTAAATTTTATAATTTTAATATAAATCGATAGCAAAAAAGTAATAAAAGCTAATTTTTCGTATTGATAAGTTAATGAAAAATAAAAATTAAACCAGAAATATTTATGTGATATTTTGAAAGTAGATTAGACTGTTTTTTTCCTTTTTAAAAATGAATAGAGAATTTTCAAATGCACACTTAAAGGATTAATCGAAGGCTTTCTTCCGTCTAAAATTTCATATGAATATTATTAGAGTGGTTAATTATAAAATCGTAAAAGCAAACAGCAGACAAATGTTGGAATTTTGTATCAATCCTAGTCTGAGCTGATATATGTGTATTTTAAATAAGTAGGCCAAGGGCTACCACACATCGAGGGTTTCTTCCTAAAACTTCAAAAATACTAGACATTTCAAATAGGATCTTATTTGTCGTTGATAATTAAAAAAAAAATTGAGGCAATTTATGAAATTTTTTCAATAATTTTAATAAGCCATTTCTAAAGACAAACAATAATAATTATTAACCTACCAAGTAATATATATTTTTTAAATTTAAATTTTTAATTTTTATGAATAGTTTTAATTGAAAAGTTTTGCCGAGAGTAGCAGAGTTGTTGATTCACAAAAAGAAACAAAGAGGTTGTCCTCTGCTTGATGCAAATAAACATACACACATATATATCGAGAGGATATATCTGTATATATATATTATTTATGTGTTCTAAGCTGACCACCAGTGAAGAAGGAACATCAAATTTTCAATATCCATACGATATTGACTCCATGAAAAACAACATTTATAATTAAAAAAGACTGATGATGAAGACCAAGTCTTCGAAACTATAGTCTCAAACAGATAAATAATATATAGGTATATATACAGATATATCATCTCGATATATATGTGTGTATGTTTATTTGCATCAAGCAGAGGACAACCTCTTTGTTTCTCTTTGTGAATAGTTTTACCTCGAACCTAAAATAAACTGCAACGGATCGTTGCTAAACTTTATCCAAATTCATTTGAAATATTAATATGTTCTAGAGTAAAGTACTTTAAAATATAATTTTACTAAAAACTTTATTTAACCTTTTTTGTGGTCCCCAAGGTACTTAATTAGGATATTAAATTTCATCAAAATTGGTTAAGTCATTTTCAAGATATTTAGAAAAAACTAAAAAAGTACTGAAATAAAGTACTAATGTTTGTGGACCGATATGTACGAAAAACTAATCAGCGCTTCATTTTGTTAAACTAATGGTAGGTTTTCAATTTCAATTCAATTGGTGCAACGGTGTGGAAAAATTCGTGGACGAAAAAAACGATAACATACATACATCCATCCATCCCTACGCACTTCCAAAAAAATGGCACTTTTTGGCCTCTCGACGAGATTCCAGGTAATTTTTGGCAAAACCGTCACGTGCTAAAATTCAATCTCATTGAATACTTCAATTTGTGACCTTAATTGAGTCCATGGGTTCCGTAGTCTTTACCTGAGGACCCTTTGAAGTCGCGCTTGCCGCGCGACCGATTGCAATACTTTCTCCCATGCTTCGCATTGGATAAAGTAAAAAGGTAATAATAATACTTAAAAATGGCTAATTTGTAGCTTTTTCAAAGAGTCATTTTAAATCCATATAAATTTAAAAAAATTAGATCTGATTCTGCATTAAAGATGGAGGTGACGGTGGGGGTAGATGTGGGGGTGCAGTGGTGGAGGGTTCGGGAGGCGAGGGAAGTGGTTTCAGGGGAGGGGTTTAGGTGGGGGTTGATGTGTGGTGGAGGGGTGCAGGAGGTGGGGTGAATTGTTTGGGGTCCGGGGAGGGGGTTTGGTTAATATATTGCTTTTAACTTGAACAAAAAGTTACCGAGCATCGCTCGGAGGCCAGGTACTAAATATATATATATATAGAATCGGTTTCTCGAAAACGGCTCTAACGATTTCGCTAAAATTGGTGAACTTATCAAGTCTCATGAGTCGTGTATAAATTTTAATCAGATTGAAATAAAGGAAGGGGGTGTAAATTAGTCATTTCGCAAAATAAATATTTTAATCGTTCATATCTCGTCTTCGGTAAGTCGCAGAGCCTTGAAATTTGAAACTTAAGCTATTTAGAGGCAATAAGCTACCGAGCATTGCTCGGTGCTCCAGGCACTTTATTGTATATCTACAAAAAAGAATCTAAATGAAAATTAAAAGGGGTGAACCCTTCTGGTAGTCAAACATACTTATCTAACAAGATGTTTGATATTGGACTTGTTAAGTAAAAATAAGCAGACGTGTTCTGATGTGGCCATCCACTTGACTTTACCATACAACCTGGCCCCTAAAATTATTTATAATCATGTAGAGGGGGTTAGTTTTTGCATTTTTAGACTTTGAGGCCCCAGTGATAATGTATAGGAAATTTGGTTGAGTTTGCTCAAAAAGCCTAGATTTTTAATTTTTAACCACCCCTCCTCCCCCTTAATTTTGGGTTGATATGCACCAATTTAATTAATTAATCTCAATGGACCAAAACTACCTGTGAAATTTGATTTCGATATTCAAACTAGTTTTTGAGCTAGCTCGTGCACAAAAAATTGGTAACGCACAGACTAACAGACATTTTGACAAAACAATTATTATCTCGAAAAATATAATTTTTTCAATGTTCACTTATTAGAGATTTTTTATAGAACAAAAGACCATGGTTTCGTTCAATTTTTTTAATCAAAATATTTTCAGCTGTTTTTGAGATATTTCGAAAAAAAGAACGAAAAAAAACACTTTTTTCATGCACGATTACAATAATTGACCATACCCTGTATGGTAAAGTAATAAAAACTTTAAAATAGACAGGTGGAGTATCCAAGTACCGAAAGGGAGCCTATAACCAGCTAGGCAAACCACCCTTCATAATTCTCCCCCCAAAATTGGTTAAACTCCTTAGATATATGTGAAGACCGAGGTTCGATTTCTTGACCTGTCCCTGGTGTCTATTTATTTGATTTCATAAACCTTTATATTAAAAGAAGAAAACATTTTTAATTTATTCGGATAATATTTAATACTCTCTACTCACGGCAAAAAATCATTTTAATGTTATTTATTTGTTTGTTTATTTATTGTTTGTCATATTTTACCCCATATTTCCTTTTAATTGTTTATTTTAGTTTAGTATAATTTGTTATGTTTAATTTATTGTTTGAAACATTTCTTTTGTTCGAAAAGAGAAGGAAAATATAATTTATGTCCACACATTTAGAGATGCGTTTTGGGTTAAATTTTTACTTTGTTATTTGTAGAATGAAAAGCACTGGAATAAAGCTCACCAAAGATAGCTAAAACTGCAGTAATCTTTGGTACGAGGGCTTTACAGTTTAGTTAAAAAATATTAGTTTAAAATAAGTGAGCTACATGAAACCTGAGAAACATATTATATGATTTTTACTTTACCATACAAAATATCTAAAAACGGCTGAAACTATTTTGATTAAAAAATTGAACGTAGCCATGGCATTTCGGTCTACAAAAAACCCCTAATAAGTAAACATCGAAAAAATTATATTTTTCGAGATAATAACTGTTTTGTCAAAATGTCTGTTAACTAGTTAGTCTGTGCGTTACCAAATTTTTGTAGACGAGCTAGCTCAAAAATTAGTGTGAATATCAAAACCTAATTTCAAATATAATTTTGGTGCATTAAGATTAAGAGCTGATTAGATTTTGGTGCCAAAATTAAGGGGGGGGGGTGAGGTTAAAATTTAAAATTATATTATTTTCAAACTTAAAAAATAAGAAAAATGAAATATAATATAAAATGATTATATTATAACTAAAATATTTTTTTTAGGCGCCAAAATTAGGAGGGGGCCAAAATATAAAAATCTAGGCCATTTGAGCAAACTCAACCAAATTGTGTATACATAATCAGTGGGCCCCCAGAACACTAAAAATGCAAAAATATACCACCTAAAATGGGGGAGGGGGGTCAAAAAATGAAAATCTAGGCTATTGTACCAAACTCAACCAGAAGTGTATGGCCACATCAGAACGTGTCAATTTATTTCAATATTCAAACATCACAGGAGGCTCTGTAATCTCCAATAATTACCAGTATTTAATTAGAAAAAATTCTTTATTCAATATCAGAAATATGTACAGCTATAACACGAAAAAATTAAAAATTTTATGAATAATATAATTTTTAGAAAAAAAAACCGACCAAAAAAAATTAAATTCAACAAATATAATAATACCAACTCAAAAATCAAATAAAATGCACTAAAAATTATAAAATAATTATATAAACTAAACAAACATAAATGAGGAAATAAACAGGTTCATAAACAAAGAAGTTATGGATGAACCTGAACATACATAACAAAAAAGGTCCAATACCAATGAAATTTAGTTTTTTACCAATCGGAAACTATACTGAACACAATGCAAAAAAAATCATCAAAATCTGTTAACAATTGGTGAAGAAATCACGTAACATAGACACAAAAAAAAAAAAAAAAAATCAGTCAAATTGAGAACCTCCTCCATTTTTGAAGTCGGTTAAAAATTCAAAATTTCGAACCTCCTGGTAGCCAAGTGAAACCTGCCTGACCAGGGTCTAGAATAATTCAATGCTTTTTTCATCTACCTTTTTTTAAAACAAAAACTATGATATATGATTGAAATTTGTAATATTTTGAATTAATAGAAAACTAATTAAATATATACCTTTTGTATGGGAAAAGCTCAGCACGGTGCGTGTTCACTCTTGGAAAATCTCTCACTGACTAAAAGAAATCCGTTAGCCGGCCGGGAGAGATTAGGGAATTCCAACGAAAAAATTATCAAATATTATTGAAATAAAATTTATCAATTCGAGAAAAATTAATAAACAAGAGCAGAGAAAAATAATAATAGATAATTCTTAAATTTCAAGCTGAGATCAAGAATTTTTTCGGAAGAGAGGAGGTCATGAGGTCCAACCACTCACTCTCGAAACCTCCCCCACTCTTATTCGCTTGAATTAAAAAATTAATCTTAAAAAGAATTTTAAAAATGAAATGTGGAAAAATAATTATTTGAAAAATTCTTCCCTTTAATACATTTATTTCACCCCACTCAATTATAAATTATTTTCAAATTTTGAAACTATAGCTTTATACAGAAATTATAAATTTTGTAATATAAGTCTTAAGGCAGTATACTAGCAAAAAGTTAATGCTAGAGTATATAGAACAGACAATAAGGATTCATAGTTAATAAGTCCAAAACTTTTTGCTCTTTCTGTACCAATTCTAGCCAATCCCGTGCGCGTTTGACAAATTTGGCACCATTGTAAGAGATTGAATATTTTTATATTAAAATGACAGATAAAATACATTTTAAATTTCTATAAAATTCGTTTTGTTATTTTTTAACAAATGTAATGAAAGCCTACGTTACACCTTATGAAAATTATAATTTGGAAAAAATCTAGCCCATGCATCTTTCGCTGGTTAAATAAATGCACTGTTGCCAAATTGTTTTTAGTCAAAAAATTTTTAATACATTTTTCATTATTTATTCCTTATTATCTCAGAAACTGTGTTGTAACTATGAATCAAAATTGTCTTAAAATATGTATTGGTTATTGTTTAATGTTGGATTAGTTTTTTATAAAAATAGTAAGAAGGGTTTCTTAATTATAATTAAATATGTATGTAAATTTTCCGATATCCCGTATAGTGCAATGTTAAAGAGCCTGAAAAACTCGATTTTTAAAATTTAATATCTCCGGAACTGTATTGTTCATAAATTTCGTTTTGCCACCAATCGATGCAGAAGTATTTAAATAATAATCTGTATAAATTTCAAAAAAATCCTAAGAAAACGCATTTGACGGAACAACTACCTTAAATAAGGATTATGAACCAGATCTGATATTTGGAACTTATTTCGTAAAGGACGCATTAACTGGCTAAGTTAAAATAAATTTAGATAATAATTTAAAAAAAATGAACAAAAAAGGTGAAAACTTTTTCAAGACTCGGTACCTATCTACAATTTAAGCTAATTTTAGTGATCTGGCAATTTTTTTGACAGTGAATATCTTGAGATAGAATGATAATGATAATGAAGGTCAAACGTCCGAAATTTCAATTTATTCTACTCAAAAATGGTGAAGTGATACAAAGGGTCCCCCTTACCTCTTTTTTCAATCCTGGATGACATAAGTATGTAGACACATTTACACTTTGTTAGGTATGCTAACTGCACTTCTTTGTTAATTTTTCAACTAATTATGTAAAATAAGGTTATAATGTAGAATATATAGATAATTGTTTTATGACTAAATAAATAAGTTTCTCTTTTTTGCGTTCGGATTTCCCGGGATTTCGAATTTTCGGGGTTCGGATTTGAGGAATTTCACTGTATTATTATTTATGTATATCAGTTAGGCCTTATAATACGATTGTGTTTTTCTTAAAAATAGTGTAAAAAAGGAATGGATGTCATTGTTTTGCTGAATTTTGATGGACATACGTTGTAATGATCTATACATATATTAATTTTTACGAGGAGGTTAAGTTCAAATATTGCCTGAGGAAGCAGAAAAATATAGTGCGAAACGTAGCAACATTTCGAAAATTTGACTACCAATTTTATTTGAAGTCCAAGTACCTAATAACCAGCCACAAAGAAAAATTATTAGTTCATTAAATTTGGTGGTTAGGTGGATGATTCGTTAGTATAAACAGAAATGATTGGCGAAAATCAGAGGTACTAGTTAACGCGAAAGTAAATATATTTTTCTTGAGGAACAATAATATTGTTTCCATGATAACTTTCTGCCACCAGATGTTAGAAAAAATCAGATTGAATTCGATATTCCATTAAATGTAATTATTAATTCTATATAAATCAAAGAGATTTCACCCCTTTAAGTCAATTGAAACAACAAGATATTTACTAAAAGGGTGATCTAACTCGAAAAAACTTATGAAATCATTAGGAAATCTCTTAAATAGAATCGGTGTGAACTATAGTCGATTATCTATTTAAATGCCTTGGCTTACATTACATAACTATTAAACTATGTCCGCAATGCAATCTCAATGAAAGGAAGATATATTACTATTACATTTCAACCCTGTTTGCATAAGCGAATTTCGTTTCCGGTATTTAAACATAGAAGTTTTGAGGAATTTATCAAGTTTTGAATGCCTGATAGTTTAGATAAGTACATACAATGGTGGCATAAATTATTATTTAGGAAATCGATATAAAAAAAATAATAAGCCTGGCAAGAGCGAATAAGGGCCAGTTGTAGGTCGGTTGGTAAAGTCTTTGTAAAAGTTAACAAAGGGGAAAACCTTATAATTCACCTTGTGCCCAGCGGGATGGCCAATCAAATGAAAGTATGTATCATCTGATTGGCCATCCGGCTGAGCACAAGGCGAATTCTAATGTTTTACCCTTTGTTAACTTTTACAAAGACTTTACCAACCGACATACAACTGGCCCTAAGACATGTATACCGAAGATTCCGTACCTTATATGTTAAATTCCAAAATATTTGAAATATCAAATTCGTTCTTATTAGTCGTTGATAATAAGAGATGGAGGAATTTTTCCACTTTTGAACTGTAAAATAATAAACATAGCCAATGCTCACAAGTTCATTATTTTAAAAGGAACTAAATTTAAAAAAAATAAATCATAATTCTACTTAACGAGATCTTGACAAAGATCTTTACAGAGATCATTTTTTTTTAACCTTTACAAAAAATTAAACTATCCCCAAAAATAATCTTTCAGTTAAAATTTTAATATGATTTCTGACTTCGGGGAAAATGTACAATTATAACTTTTAAATTTCAAGTTTTTGTCTTTTTCAGTTTACGAACTACAATAATATGACAGGCGGTGAGAGAGACAAACATTGTATATATAATAACAGCCTCCAGCTCTCAATAAAATATACTATTAGAATAAATTAAAATTTCTTGAAAAAGTAAAACTTTATTATCTTAAAAAAATCCGATAATGAGAAGTAAGGGGGACCCTTTGTATTACTTCACCATTTTTGAATGGGTTCATAAATTTAATTTTTAGGAGAGATAGGTCGTGCGCCTGACTATCTCAGTCGGACGCTGGCCTGTGGTCCGTCAATACGTGCGCGCGTCCACCACATAGAAGCAGAATGATGGCGGACTCATTTTAGGTTACGGCGACCAAGGTCTGGAACTCACTGCCACTCAACGTAAGGAAGATTGGGCGTCCTGAAGCATTCGAGGAAGAACTTCGCAAGCACCTAGCTTAATATTTTATTTCTATTTTATGTTTTTATATCCTATATGTAGGCATTATTATTTTTTTACTCTCCTATAATTATATTCTCTTGTATTTTTAATATTTATGTTTCGTTTAATTATTATGTACCATATGTTTTACTTTTTGAATTTTTCTTGCTTTTATATTTGTTTTTCCGTTTTTGTTTTGTATTATATTAATATTTATGTAATTGAATTGGCCGAAAATTGTACATTAAAAGGGCTAGATGGCCCTACAGATACAATGTTTTTTAATAAATAAATAAATAAATAAATATAAAAATAAATATTATATTCGAGCTCTGAATATAATATATTATTAGAATAAATTGAAATTTCTTGAAAAGAAAAACTATATTTTCTTAAAAAAATCCGAAAATGACAGGTAAAGGGGGACGCTTTTGTATCACTTCATGATTTTTGAAGTGGTTAATAAATTTAATTTTTAAGGAGATATAAAAATAAATATTATATTCGAGCTCTGTATATAATATATTATTAGAATAAATTGAAATTTCTTGAAACTTTATTTTCTTAAAAAAAAATCTGAAAAATGAGAGGTATTAAAATAATTATTATACTCGAGCTTAACAGGCTCCCGATCTCTCGATTTGCTTTTAAACAGAAACCTAAAATTGAATATTTTTCATAACTTTAATTTTTTGGTAGGAAAGCTTTGTAGAAAAATCTGAGAAAGATAAAAGTTCAGATAATAGAGTAGGTACAAAAGATGAAACACTGGAAATTTCTGGGGGATATTTTGGAGGGTCAAGCAGAAAAGAAATGAACGGAATTTTTCCTTACATTTAAATATTTTACTTAGATTATGAAAAAAATATGGTAGAATGTGAGGCTTTTAGAAATGGGAAAGAATTGACAGATTATAAAGATATAAACAGAGTAATATTGCATCAAACTAGTCTTAACAGAGTATAATTGGAAGAAAAACTAAAAACTTTTCTATAAATAGCTTTCTGCAAACTTTGGTGATTTGTTATTTTTTGTAAGCAAACGACTTGAGTTAAAAAACATACAGCTTATTTATACAATCGTGTCTCAAATTTTAGGTAATTAGTTACACCGTTTAGGGGAATTCTGGACAGCTTATCTATCTGGTAGATCTTCGAAAAAATCTTTTGTATTTCTGCAGAGTGACAACGTCTGCGCACTAAATTTGTTAATAAAAAAATTGTTAATAATGAGGTTAATTTCGAATAAAAATCTTTGTTTTGATAATATTAATAAAAAGAATATTGAGATAAATTTTTTCTCATTATAAAAACATTTATTTGACACAAAAACGCTTTCAAGAAATAGAGTTGAAATTCTACACTAGAGTGCATTTGTTATATTCTGTTGGCTGCAAATAACTTTTTATTTCTACATTTATGAATAACTAATTAACTAGAATGTCAAATCTATTGAAAAATGTATCATTCGATTAATAAAAGTTGAATTATTGATCTGTATAAATTTGTTGAAAATGGTATAATTTTTATAGAAAGTTATAGCCCTTTTAAAATCTCGGTCCATTTACTTCCATGACAAAAGGACAATTTTCAATAATTTATTTCTCGGTAATGGGACAGACGATCAACTTCAAATTTCGGGAATAAATATTTAATGTATCAATGATTCGATGGTAAAAATTTGAGAATTTTCTTATAAGAAAACAGTCACGAACCCCTTAAGAGCTCTCGATTCTATTTATTTATTTTTTACGTAATTATAAACCGGAAGTTCTAAACAAAAAAAATTAGAATATTGTTCAGTTTTAAAAATTCCACTATGTATGAGAATAATTTATAAGAAAAATTAAAACCGACTTCAGAAAATTAAATGCAACAAATAAAATACACTAAAAGGTATCAAATAATTATTATCTTATTTAGTTACAACTAAACGAGGAAATATTAACATGAAATTACTTTTTGAAGTCGGTGCCAAACATATACCTTTTATGAATCGCACTCGACGGATCTTACTTAGTACGTTTGGCGGGTACGCTCGCTTATAGGTATAATTTGTTTGGCACCGACTTCAAAAAGTAATTTCATGTAAATATTTCGTCGTTTAGTTGTAACTAAATAAGATAATAATTATTGTATACACTTTTAGTGTATTTTATTTGTTGCATTTAATATTTTGAAGTCGGTTTTATTTTTTCTTAAAAATTATTTTTATTTTTCTCTTTTTAATGTTATTAATATTGATCATATCATCAGAACTTGATCAAATTAATATGGCTACATCCCTAAGATACCCACTTTCCTACAAAAAAAGAATCATCGAAATCGGTTCATAAACAAAGAAGTTAGGCCTGGACAGATCTAACAAAAAAGGTCTAATACCAATGAAAAAACGGGACCAATCGGATGCTAGAATGAACCCATTGCAATTTTTTTTCAAAATCGGTTCACAATTGGCGGAGATATGAGGTATCATAGACAAAAAAAAAAAAATCAGTCGAATAGAGAACCTCCTCCCTTTTTGAAGTCGGTTAAAAAAGTAGCCTTTGTTAACGACATGTTTAATTTAGACTTTAGCTTAGTAAACAAGATTCAAGTAGATTGACATGAAAATACATTGAATAAATTTACACTCAGCAAATTAATTTCACTACGGATCAGGATTGGAAGGAAGTATGAACTAAGCCTGTGATTATTTTGTTTTTGTTTATAAATTTCGGTTAAAAAGTCCTTTTGCTTATCTCACTTTAAGTGGATTCTAACAAGATGTGAATATTCTTGAAATTTCCACTCATAAAAAGCGGCTTAAAAATTTGTTAACGATTGAAACAAAGTTTGTAATTAGGTGAAAAGGAGAAAAACGTGATCCCGTCTGCGACGAGAGTAGTAAATGAATTTCCGTGCATCATGTTGATAATGCACCCTCTTATTCGTAGCCGAGTTGGCAAACTTTGCAAATGTCACCCGACTTCGCTCCGGGGTCTCCTACGAAATCTCTTAATAAACTACACCTTGCTCCAGCAAACTTTCTTCATTAACCACTTTAAATATTTCCAAAAAGCTCATTAAGCATTAAGGCCTAGGACTAAAAGGAATGGGCACATTTTCGGTTATTACAAACGCAAACATTAAGATATTTAATGAGAAATAATTTTTAAATATTAGAAATTGATTTACCAAATCTAGAGATTGAATTTCAGATCTAATGTTCTATATAGTAAGTAACAAGAGACGACTATAATTATTATCATTAAGTTTTCAGTTCAAAGGCTGATTTGAAACAACAGTCTGATTCTATCCTAGCTGATACTTATTACATAATATAAACCTCTCAAATTCAATACACACAATTACCTATTATAAAATATAGTCCCTGGAGCACCGAGAGATGCTCGGTAACTTTTTGCTTCAGTTAAAAGTATATATTTTAACATTATTTTTAATTTAAAATTCTGATAAAAAGGTCGATTTTTATTTGATTCAGAATGAATAATAAAAATGTATGCATGGAATCCATGCCCGACAAAAGTGAAACTTTTTTCTAATGATGTACTTTCTAATGGGTGGAGGTCTAAAAATTATATCTAATTTCGTAGCTCTGACATTTATCGTTGCGTTGCGCAAGGGGGGGGGGGTACAATCTCAAGTACGTAAACATCAATTTCCGGTTGTTCTATTTTAGCCAAAATCTTGTGGCACTTCTTGTAGCCTCTAAACAGCTTAAGTTTCAAATTTCGAGACAATGCGACTTACCGAAGACGAGATATATAATATTTATTTTATGACACTCCTAATTTACACCCCTTTCTTTATTTCAATCGGATTAAAATTTATACACGACTCATGACATTTGATAAGTAGGACACCAATTTTAAACAAAATTGCTAGAGCCGTTTTCAAGAAATTGATTCTATATACGAGTATACATATAAATATGGTGTATACCGGGTGGTGACTTGGCCGACGCAGCATAGCGATTACAATGTTAATTTTTGAATGTGCATTTATTTGCTCCCCTAATTATTTTAGAGTTAAAGTTCTTATAGGTTTTTTGTAGAGAAAAAAATACTGAATCCAAACATATTTTTGTTTTCAAATTTTGAAATTTCAGAACCGTAATAATCAACATTATAAATAATTGTATTTTTACAAAAATCACTGAGGCCATGAATTATTAAAACAAACAAGGCATTTTCATTTGTTGTTACTAAGTGACGTTTGTTATATTTGAACTTTTTAAAATCAGTTCTTATTAGAATTTATTGATTACCATAATGAGAAACTCGTTAAATTTGAATGGGCTGAGTTTTGTATTCGTCATTGATAAATAAAAATAGTAGATTCACGTAGATGAAGTTTAGAACGATCTTTTAAATTTTCACAAGAATAATCAACGAAATTATAAGTAATATTTTAAAATTTAAAATTTAAATTTTTTTTTTATTTTAAAATATCTACATTTTTAAAATCGTTTTTTTGGACTTTTAAATTATGAATTAGACAAAATCTGATGTAATTATCTTTTAGAATTTTAATTCTGCTCAGTTTTTTGTATTCTAATTATGCTCTAAAATAATCACTAAAGACATCACTATTAAACGTCAAATAGAAACAACAAATGAAAATGCCTTGTTTGTTTTAATAATTCCATGGCCTCAGTGATTTTTGTAAAAATACAATTATTTATAATGTTGATTATTACGGTTCTGAAATTTCAAAATTTGAAAACAAAAATATGTTCGGATTCAGTATTTTTTTCTCTACAAAAAACCTATAAGAACTTTAACTCTAAAATAATTAGGGGAGCAAATAAATGCACATTCAAAAATTAACATTGTAATCGCTATACTGCGTCGGCCAAGTCACCACCCGGTATACAAGAAATGCTCACTTAAAAATATAGGATTTCAAACAATTTTTTACCCATCAGAATATCCCTCTAGACCAGTGGTTAGTAACCTTTTCAGTTTCATTATCCCTGTGACCAAGCACTCAATGTGTCTTTACCCCTGGTTAAAAAAATAAATGGGAAAATAAAACAAAAAAGTTATTGAGCTTTCATGCAGGACGAAGGACGTCTATGGTAATTGTTGGACTGTACCGCTGAAAGTAGGATACGAAACAAGCCTAATTTGTAATGATCTGTCATCCTTAAAAATAGTACCTATAGGTATCAGTGTCGTGCGGTTCATGGATGCTGTGGATGCGGAGCATCCCTAAAGTTTCAAAATATCAAGATTATTCGAATCATCATCATCATTGAGTATACAGTCCTAAGACTGGTTTGATGTAACAATCCGTCTCCACTCGACTCTATCCCCCGCCAGCTGTTTGACCTCTCTAAATGTCTGGCATCCCATATCCCCAATTATTTGGTTGAAATATTCTAATATGGGTCTTCCTCTTCCCTTTTTCTTTCCCACCCCCTCCAAGATATCCCTATGCAGTCCCCCATGTCTCAGTGTGTGCCCCATCATCTGACCTCTTCTCTTCTTCAGTTTCTTCCACAAGGTTCTTCTTTCTCCGATTCTTCCAAGAACTTCTTCATTTGTAATTTTATCCATCCATTTGATATTCATCATTCTTCTGTAGCACCACATTTCGAAAGCCTCTAATCTCTTTCTCTCCGCTTTTCTAATTGTCCAGATTTCACACCCGCACATGGCTATGCTCCATATACATATGTCTTCAATAGCAACTTCCTGTTTTCTAAGCTATTAAAAGATACAGTATGTATGGAAAGATATAAAACCGACGTATGAACTCTATTATTCTAAAATTTTAGAAACTCTTTCAGTAAATACAACTAATCGATTTCGAGATATCAAAAATTTAAAATTTATGGAACTTTTTAGATTTAGCAAATTTAAAGAACATGAAAAGAACATTCTAAATTTCTTTTTTATTCTTTTCAGATATCGTATAGAAAATATTTTGATTTGAAAAGGGAATTTGTTTACAAATACTCGACGGGTGCCTTTTATTTAAAATCTATAAATTGCATAAAAAATTAATCGTGAAAGATGAACTTAAAGATGTTTTGGCAGATCGAACGCTTACATTTGTTGATCATATCACAAAAATATCGAATCACGCTATGAAGCTCCTTGGCTTAATCACTCGTAATACAAAACATTTCGCAAACATATTTACATTGAAGAATTTATATTGATCGATTGTAAGAAGTGGATTGGATTATGCAAGTCTGATGTGGTCACCCCAATTCAAATCCAAAGGCTTGAGCAGGTGGAGCGAAAATTCGTAATATATGTCGCCTTCAAACTACATATCCCGAAAATGAATTTGTCTTATGAGCACATGTATTTCACTTTGCATCTCTTGCCTCTTAGTTTGAGGAGAGAGCAAAGTGATTTCCTCTTATAGTCTTATCAATCACGGAATAAACAGTAGTCAGCTTCTGGAAATAGTCACTTTCAGTATCAATATGCACATGACACGAAATCCACGATTGTTTTTTACTCCTTGCCATAAATATTCATATCTCAAATATTGCAGTATGAATCGAATTTTGGAGGCTGGAAATAATCATAGGGATGTGGACGTATTCGGGACTTAGAGGGTTAAAATTAATAGGCATTTAAATGTAAATTTATGACTGCTTGAATAAAATTGAACTACTCATTTTTTGGAATATGTGATGATTATTTTATCTTGTATTGTATTCTATTGTATTGTAACTCTAATATTTAAGCAAGTACTTTGTTTTTGTATTTTTTGTATTATAAATACTATTATTATTATTTTTCTGTAAGTGGACTAATAGCCCGTGTATGATTGTTAAAATAAAATAAAAATAAAAAAGTATTTGATTTAATAATACAATTAATTTTCACTATACATTCTACAAGAGCGTCGGTTGAACGTTCATTTCCAACGATGACAAGAATTAAAACAATCAAAAGAAGTAGCCAAAGTGAAAATATCCGCGCTCTGTTAGACCCTTTAATACCAATTAAAAAAATCTAATATTAAATCTATAAAAAAAAAAAAAAAAAAAAAAAAACGAAAAATTCTATTATGCTGTTATTAAATTGAAAGTTTTTTTTTTGCCGAAAAATAACAGAATTTTTATATATTGAAGGAGACAATAAAAGAGTGTGTCTTCTGCTGGAATTATAAATTTTATTTATTTATAACGAGACTATAGTTTCGAGGGCTTTGCCCTCTTCATCAGTCTATTACAATGGATTCACAGGAATTAATTTATGAATTCATACATAAATTAATTCCTGTGAATCCATTGTAATAGACTGATGAAGAGGGCAAAGCCCTCGAAACTATAGTCTCGTTATAAATAAATAAAATTTATAATTCCAGCAGAAGACACACTCTTTTATTGTCTCCTTCAATATGCTGTTATTGATGAACGAGATTTTCGTGCGTGCCTCGGCACGCCCTCGAAGCTCGGCCCTCCGGGTTGGTGCCCTGGCGGGCAGCGTCTCGGTCCAAAAATGTTATTCCTCTTAAAAAACCACATTCCAAATGTATACCTGTAAACTCCCGAAAATACATAGTCTCTTAAAAGCTTCACCTCATTTTCGTCCTGACACAGCTACAGAAATGAGGCTCTAGATATGAATCTGGTAGTATTTTTTTCTATAATCTACAGCATTGTGATATTTTTTGTGTGGAAATATGTAGATTTATTTAAATAAGTGGGATCGTGTGAGGAGGAGAATTATATTATATCATTTTTTTTAAATTTGGGATCGATAATCGATATAAGGCTCCAAATATTTAAAAGAGATCAATCAGGTGTTGTTTGTATGACAGGCTGCTCCCTCCAGTATTGCCATGAGAAACTCGGGCATGCGTGTCTTAAGTCGTTCAATTTTGTAAAAATCAAAAAATAAGAATAACAAAATTTAGATTTTTAATAAATTATAAAAAAGTGGCAAATTTTTAAAAAATAAACAAATAATATATAAAATATAAATCAAATAAGATGTGATTAATTTCTTTTTCTGTGCGCAAAGAAAAGCGAATTGAATATTTAATTTTTGAGTGGTGAGGGGGGGGGGAATAATTATCAATAAATTTAATGTTTCTTAATTTAAAATCAATTGGAGTCTTTCATTCCAAAATTCGAGTTTCAATTACAATTATATTTCAAATTTGCCGCAAAGACGGCATCAGCGCTCCCTGACGGCAGCATTACGTCAGCGTTGGGGCAAATTAATCTAGACAAATATATATAGTAAATTTGCCAAAAAGAAGCGAAAAATAAAATAAAATTTAAAAAAATAAAGGTTTCTTTTATGGACAGCATACCCTGGTTAAAAAGTCACCGCCCGCCATTAATAGGTATGAATATAAATCTACAAGTGGAATTAACTTTGATTGGGGGACCACCATAAATTTATTAATCCATATTTATGAGATCTAATACTTGTTACTAGTAAACAAATGGTCTTGGTATTTTGTGGAATAGTGTCCAAGGGACAAGTGGAAAATAATTTATTATTATATTTATAGAGAAGTTGGCAAATAGTTTCTAACACTTTTAGTGCCTTTATTTTATTTGTTGTTTCTCTTTTAAAACGAACTTTTTTATGCGTTTCTCGTTTAACATACGTTTATCGGCCGCCCGGAACTGTCTCCCTCTGCTTTTATTTTTATCACTTAAGAGAATTCTTTAAACAGTAGAAGTTGTGTTGACGTGCCCTTCCATAAAAAGCCTGTCCAACAGGAACAACTGATGTTACGACGGAATTATAAGTCGGTGATAATTTTCCGGGTAATATCCCACAAATGGAAAGGATTTTTAAGTTAATTTGGGGAAGGAAATCTTGAACAGGCCATTTGCCATGGAGTGCGCCTCTTGATCTCCATGATATTCTATAATCGAAAGAGACTTCCGCTTATAAGTTTTCTTCTTTATTATTCTCATCTACCAGGCAGATTTATTGAAAATATATTCACTCAGAGATCATTTTTAGTAGATTCGTTCTTATCCTGGCCTATAATAATTCCATACAATTCAAATGGTCTTTCAAGGTCAGAGTTTCTTACATCTTCACTTTTTCAGTTTTCTCTTTCTATTCAAATTGTTCTAGTACTTAAGATTCAAGTAAAAAAGCGAGTACGTGCGAGAAGGACTAACGAGCTGAGCGTTTCACTATTAATATAAAGTAGATACCTAATATTTTACACGCTTTATATTAGCTTCACCTGTATCTATTTATTTATCCGAGGGGTGATCCGCGATTGGAAGTAGGTGTATGTACACCTCTTTGGAAGTATTTTGGAAGCACTTGGAAATATTTGGAAGTACTTGGAAATATTTGGAAGTAAATAACAATAACAATAATACTATAACAAGTATCATAAATTCTGAGATGTGTATATTTTTTTTTTTTTTTTTTTTGAATGACAAACTCTAAGGGATTGATTTATTTTTTTGTATTTTATAATGACATTGATACCAGGAGTTGCACCAAAAGGGTACATCCTTTGTCTATAGCAGAGGTGGCCACTGAGTAGGCGCGAGCCGCGTGCGGCTCTTCAGTCAATCTCGTGCGGCTCTTGAACCCTCTTGAATAATACTGATTTTAAAAAGTACAGGATGTGGCATAAAGATCTACCACATTTTGAAGAGGTATAAAAAAAATGAAAAATGTAACTAGAAAAAACTGAATATATTTTTGAAAAGAACATAAAATATTTTTTTTTATGTATTTTAAACATTATCAGACAAAAAAAAGGGGGGGGGGGTCAAAAATGAAAATTCTAGCCCTTTCGACCAGACTCAACCAAATTTTGTATACATATTCTGTGGACCCCCAGAAGGCCAGAAATACAAAAACTAACCACCCAAAACGGGAGATGTTCAAAATTAAAAATTCTAGCCCTTCCAACCAAAATCAACCAAAATTTTGTATACCCAGAGGGATAGAAACGCAAAAACTAACCACCCTAAATGATCAAAAAAAATTAAAATTGTATCCCTTTCGACCAAACTATGTTACAAAATTTGGTTAGTTTTTGTATTTATAGCCTTCTGGGGATCCACAGAACATGTATACAAAATTTGGTTGAGTTTGATCAAAAGGGCTAGAATTTTTTTGACCCCCCCCCCCCTCTTTTTTCTGATAATGTTAAAATTACATTTAAAAACAAATTAATTTATTTTATTTTCAAAAATAAATTTAGTTTTTTCTAGTTAGATTTTTTCATTTTTTAAATCTCTTCAAAATGTGTTAGATCTTTATGCCACACCCTGTATAATAATTAAATTAAAAAAATAATAATACAAAAATTATTTATGTAATGCTATAAGTAAGTAGAGCAAAAAATATATGTTACTTCATTTATATTTTATAAAATAACAAAATGTGTCTTTTTTTTAATAAACCATTAATTAATCTCCAAACAATGTGGCTCGCTTTGAAACAGTTTTATAAATTTGCGGCTCCCAAAGTTAAGGTTAGTGGCCACCCCTGGACTAGTGTTCGGTGGACACTTGTATCGTGAAAAGAAGTAATTTCTTACGCTTTTTAATTATTATTAAGCAAGCAATAAATTTAATAGCATCCAGTCTTATATATAGATCACTCGATTCCCCTAACCCTGTAGCTCTTAACCTTTTTAAACTGCGACCCGAATTTGAGAAATATGTTCATGTCGCAATCCCCGTCCCCCAGCCAAAAATACTTTTTTTTAATTATTATTTTTAGACGATACTTGAGAAATTTTCTTCAATTTTCAATTACTTTTTTAACTCACATAATAATATTATTTTTGTAACAATTAAGATAACCAAAGGTACTTTTCGATCTAAAGAAAATTTAATGAAAAAGAGCGTGTTTTTCATATTTTCATTTTTTTTTTTTTTTATTTATTTAATGTCACCGGGAACAAAGCCCATTTAGACAGCACATAAGTAAAGTGTTAGTACGGTTAGTGAGGGAGCCGAGTTTTTAGCCGGTAGAAATTTTTATTTGCCAGCCAGGATCGAACCCCGGCCTTCCACTCCAACATCGTCATAATCGATCGATGCCGAAGCGAGACCAGTGCGTTAGCCGACTGAGCTACCCGACTGTCCTTCATTTTTAATAGTACTGAATAAATCAAAATATATTTTTCAACATATAATAGTAAATAAAATATTTTATTAACAACTCTGCGAGACCCAAAGAATATGCTTCGCGACCCATAGGTTAAGAGCCACTTCCCTAACCTATCGTAGAATCAATACCAGTGTTTCTCTTTTTTATATAAATACTACCATTACGTTCGTCCTGCAGAGATAAAAATACCAATTTTTACTTAGGCCTTATTTGTTTGAAACACGCACTTTCAAATATCCAACATTTTTTCGCTATCAAATTGTATACTAATCATTCGGATTATCCGAATATTTTATTCCTATGGCTTCTAGAGACCAGAACTCAATTTCCACCTTCATTTTTTCCGAGATAGAAACTCTAATTCAAGACCCACATCCACTGATAGGTACTTTCAACCCCTGAAATATTAGGTTGTTTCAAAAGTTTTGTCCGTTTTTATGAGTCTACTTTAAACTGTAATATCTCAGTAAATACTTATTCAATTTAATAGAAATAAGCGCCATTAGAACCAGGGCACTTTTGCCAACGTAACACAAGTTCTATTAATTCCTTGGGCATAAAAATTAGGTGCTCGTGATTCGATGAAGTCGATGAAGGCCGTTTTTGCCTGGTCCTGATTGGCGAAGGTTCTACCGGTGAAAAAGTTATCGTAGTGCTTGAAAAGATGGTAGTCGGTTGGCGAGAGATCTGGGGAGTATGGTGGGTGAGGCAGAACTTCGATGCTCAATTCGTTTAATTTTCGGACGGTGATTTGTGAAACGTGCGGGCGGACGTTGTCGTGGAACAGGATCGGACCTCTTCTGTTGACCAGTGCCGGCTGCTGCTGACGCAATTTTCGGTACATTTCGTCGATTTCCTCATAATAGGACTCTGTTGTGATGGTTTGGCCCAGTTGCAGAAAGTTATAGTGAATCACACCAGCCGATGACGACCATACGAGCAACCAAGGTCCTTTTTTTTGGTGGTTTTCGCCTTTAGGAAGTGCCTGGGTGACTCATCGGCGTCCAACCACTCGTCCTGAACGTCTCCTGTTGTAGTGGATCCACTTTTCAGGTTCACGCGTGACGATCCGATCCAAACAAAAGCAATATTTTCCTCTACTCTTTACTATGCGCAAGTGCTTCTTGTCTTAAAGATGTTGCACAATTTCGATGTAACACCTTCTTGAATCTATATCATTAGAAAATGTCGAAGTTGTAAAGAAATTATAATTTTTATTTTTTTACTTTATTATTGAATTTTTACTTTAAATTATTTCTCCACACTATTTGTCTAATAAGCCCTGCTTTATTCCCGCTCTTTCATAATTACATAATATTTGATAATAAAACAATACAATTTGAATGAAATTTAGAAAGGCAATGGAGGGTTTAAGTCAAAAGAAAATTAATGGAGACAACATTTCAGTGTAATTGTTTAGGACTCAATGCACCTACATACGTGCCAGCTAACTAATTTACTTTATAAACAATCAAATGTTGATTGTAAAGGGACATAATTCATTTATAGCGTTTATTACAATTCAAAGTAGTAGAATGTAATTAAATGCATTTGATTCTTTTAACCAAATAAAAATTGACCGAAAAAATTTGCTATTTTTGAAGTGAAACTTCATTAGCGACGTATCTGTCTGATTTTTTGTTACAATAAAGGGGAAATGACTCAATAGAAAGGAAATACATTTTTTAAAACCCACTTAAATTTCATGACAAATAAAATTTATTAAAATTAGGAAATTAAATTATTATTTTAAAACCCACTAATATTTCATGAAAAATAAAATTTATTAAAATTAGGAAATTTAAATTATTTCAATAACATCTACGGCTAAAGAAGATTCCCTTCCCCCGTGAGCTTATGAGGATGAGGCTCACATATATTATTTTTGTGAATTAGATGTTTTGGTGGTTGAATTGTTTATCACAAGAGATATTTCGGTTGAAACCAACTTCCTTAGACATTTTTGGTGAGATATTACAACTGAATGCACAATATTTCGATCTCTGATTTCGTAGCCGGGTTTAGGGTTACGTATAAAAGAGACCATCCATAAATTACGTCACAAGAATTTAAAGATTATTAGATCCCCTCCCTCCCCTTCTGTCACATTTTCATTGAGCCCTCTGTGTTCTGACGTCACACTATCACTTTATATTTATTATTTATATGTGAAAATATTTGAAATTTTTGAATTTTGCTTTTGTGGCGTCACAATTTTTAAGATCCCCGGGGCCCCTGTCACATTTTGTCACAAATCTGAGATGCCCCTTCCGCTTACTGTGTGGCGTAATTTATGGACGGCCCCTAAAAGTAAAACGGAATTCTTTAAGTAATATAAAATACTAGGTAGGTTTCACATAAATAAAAGATCAGATGTTTGTTTAGCATGACTCTATATGGTACATATTTCGGGGTATAAGCCCATCTTCAGGAGTTAATAAAGGACACATAATTTTGTTAAAAGAGAATGAATGGTGTATGTCTTTTGTGAAGTCCTGAAGATGGGCTTATATCCGAAATATATATATATATAGAGTCGTGCTAAGCAAGCATCTGATCTTTTGTTTATGTGAAACCTACCTAGTATTTTATATTTTAAATTTTAAAAAGTTTCTAAAAAAAATTTCAAAAATTTTCTTTACTTTATCTTTTAGTATCGATAAATGTACGTTAATCTGTCTGAGCCTTGAAGCCTTGTAAAAAAATATAAGTTTGAAATTTACCCTGAAATCAAAAATCGTATTAAAATTTTAATCTTATCATTATTTTGGGAAAGGTCAAATTTGTTGTTTTGAATAAAAAATAAAAAATATTTTTAATAATGTTGTATGCGATATCTCTGTAAAGATCTCATTGAAAAGTGGATTTGTTCGGATTTTTATTTTTATTTTATTACTAGCTGCAAGGCCTGCCTTCGGCGGCCCTCTTGCTAGCCAGGGGGCACTCCCCTGGACCCCCAGCCCGCGAACCCCACCCTCACCCCACCACCATCCACCACACCCACCGAAACCCACCGAAGCACCCCAACCCCCGCCCCCACACCACCACTCCATCCCCGCCGTAACCCACAAACCCCACCCTCACACCCAACCCCCACCCCCGCACCCGCCCTCCGCACCCAGTTTTTGCATTTCTAGCCTTCTAGTGACGCAGAGATTATGTATACAAAATTTGGTTGAGTTTGGTCCAAGAGAAAGAATTTTCATTTTTTGACCCTCCCCCCATTTTGGGTGGTTAGTTTTTGCATTTCTAGCTTTCTAGAGGCCCAGAGATTAGGTATACAAAATTTGGTTGAGTTTGCTCCAAGGGCAAGAATTTACACTTTTTCACCCCCCCCCCCCCCTTTTTTGAGTGGTTTTTTGGGGAAATTTTTATAAACAAAAGTTGTCAGAAATCACATCCCCTACAACTTTGTTAGTCATAAAATTTGCCGTAGGGTTAATAGTTTAGGAGTTATTTGATAATTTTCATTCCTGCGCTCCCCCCCCCCCCAACCCCCTTCTGGGGTCAAAATATCAAAACGTTATATAGGTAAAAACGTAAGTTAGAAGACATCTGATGTAAATATGAAATTTCATAATAATCCCTTCAGCTGTTTTTACGTGAATCGTGAGCAACTTTTCGGAAACCACTGAAACAGACAGACATACAGACAGACAGACAGCAATTTTGTTGAGGGTGTTTTCGTTCATAACTTTGCTTGAAACGTCAGCAACCGAAATTTGGCGTGATTTGGAGCAATGTACAGACAAAACCTTAATTTTATATATAGAGATTTGTTTATTTAATTGATAATGCAGGATAGCGTCAATGTAGGTACCTACCTCAATGTATAATCTAGGTAGTTTCAGTCGAAATTCTTGATATATCTTGATATTTTTATTTTTATTTTTATTTCTATATCTATTAAGTTAGTGGTGTGGTGTTGCGTTTTGCGTGACCAACTGAATGACGTCTGAATTTGTAAAGAAAAAAGTCTTAATTAAATGAGAGAAAAAAATGAAAAAAAGATACGACCAAAATCCATTTAAAAAGTTGATATATTTTTTTCTTTTTAATTTTTTAACATGCAAATAAATATAAAAAATATATATTTTTTTAAATTTCAAACATTTTAATATCTTTGCTCGGCTGGCTGCTTATATTTTGGTAAATAAATATTCATTTATTCGCGTGGACTTTGTTTCATTAGAAAATAAAAATGAAAGATAAGATGAAAAGATCTTTAATTAAAAGACGATTTTTACGACGAGGAAAAAGGAATTCCCACCCACACAGCCACCCCTTTCTTTTAAATCCAGTTCTCATTTCCTCTTGTTTTTTGCAACCAACGGCTCCATTAAAGAACCCATATAATTTTCCATTTGGAGGGAAATTAATGCCCTCGAGAATGAGCAAGTCAAATCTAATCATATATCTTTCACCTTTTTAGGTTAAAACATGGAGAAAAAAAACTTAAAATGATCTTATGTAATAAATTAACATAGTCACATTTTGGCCAAGTTCAGCAGAACAAAAAAAAAAAAAAACATCGCGTAAGAGGTAAAGTTGCAAGGAGGGAAAAAATGGAACGATGCATGCATAAATCTCTTGGAAATTATAATTTATAAGATTCGTAACACCCACACATACCCGATCTTTTTTTACTAAATTTTAAACAGAGTAATGGGAAAAATCCCATTTTAATAAATATATAATTAACTTAGTCCCTGGAGCACCGAGCGATGCTCGGTAACTTTTTCCTTCAGTTATAAGTATATTTAATTAAAAATTCTAGTAAAAAGGTCGATTTTTATTTGGATTCCGAATTAAATAAAAATAAGCTGACGTGTTTTGATGTGGCCATCCACTTTTCTTTACCATACAACCTGGCCCCTCACTTATATTAAATATTTAAAAATAAAATTATAATCATGTAGAGGAGGGGGGTTAATTTTTGTATTTTTCCTGGGGCCCACTGATTATGTAAGTATACAAAATTTGGTTGAGTTTGTTACAAGAACCTAGATTTTAATTTTTTGACCATACACCCCCCCCCTTTTGGGTGGTTAGTTTTTGCATTTTTAGACTTCTGGGGGTCCACTGATTATGTGTATAAAATTTGGTTGAGTTTTCTCAAATGGCCTAGAATTTTAATTTTTAACCCCCCCCCCCCCCCCCCCTTTGATTTTGGGTCGATATGCACCAAAATCTAAACAACTCTTAATGGTCAATGGACCAAAACTACGTGTGAAATTTGGTTTTGATATTCACACTAGTTTTTGAGCTAGCTCGTCCACAAAAATTTGGTAACGCACAGACTAACGGACACCCAACCAGAAATCCGGACAACCAGACAACCAGACAGACTAACTAACAAACATTTTGACAAAACAATTATTATCTCGAAAAATAATTTTTTTTCGATGTTTACTTATTAGGGCTTTTTTGTAGAGCAAAATGCCATGGTTTTGCTCAATTTTTTTAATCAAAATAGTTCCAGGCGTTTTTGAGATATTTCGAAAAAAAATGAAGGAAAAAAACCCACTTTTTTTACGCACGATTACAATACTTGACCATACCCTGTATGGTAAAGTAAAAATATGTGCGTGGAATCCATGCCCGGGAAAAGTGAAACTTTTTTTTATGGATATATGTACTTTTTAATGGGTGGAGATCTACAAATTATATCGAATTTCGTAGCTCTGAGATTTATGATTGCGAAACGCAGGGGCGTGTATATCCTTACGTACGTAAACATCAACTTCCGGTTCTTCTATTTTAGCCAAAATCTTGTATTACTTCATGTAGCCTCTAAATAGCTTAAGTTTCAAATTTCAAGGCGCTGCGACTTACCGAAGACGAGATATTAAAGATTAAAATATTTATTTTGCGACATGACCAATTTACACCACCTTCTTTTATTTCAATCGGATTAAAAACAACTAATAACTCATGAGACATGATAAGTTGACCAATTTTTAGCGAAATCGTTAGAGCCGTTTTCGAGAAGCCGATTCTATATATATATATACAAGAATTGCTCGTTTAATATAATAAGATAAGATAAACAAAATGGCCCACAAATTTGCAATGTGTAAGCATCCGAATTCTTGAAGTTTCTCGTAACTCCTCGGAAGTTAAGCAACTTTCTCTTACCATCCTGTAGTGCAGGGGTTCCCAAACTACGGCCCGCGGGTAAATCCAGCCCATAAAACTTTTCCCGCAGCTATACTACAGAATTAATTCACAAATATTCACTATATTAAATATTAATGCCAAACAATAGCATATTATTAATATAATTTCCGTATATATTATATCTGGCCCATCCATAGTTTTCAATGTTCATAATATGTGGCCCTATCTCTAAAAAGTTTGGGGACCCCTGATGTATTGCAAGCGATAGAAATAGTTGAATTCGGGAAATAAATATGACAGCCGGCATAGTAGCAGAGACCATAAGAGACATTTATCAAAAAATGGTTAATCATTTATGTGGCTAGTTTGCTATAACAGCAAAAGGAATTTTCTATATCCAATCGGGTAATTGATCCCATTAGAAATAACAGATACAATTTTAGGTTAAAAATAAAATAAAATGAGAGAGTCTTCTGTTTTTTAATAAAATAATTTTTAATTATTTCTAGAGACTATAGTTTCGAAGGCATTGCCTTCATCATCAGTCTATCACAAATATTTCAAATAAGTTACAAATTAAGATTTATAATATATATATATTTATATATAACAGTGGTGGTTGGTGATTTTTCAACCAGGGGATGATTCATTTTTTTGAAATTTTATTTTAATCTTTGCTTTTTTTACAAATTTCATCGAACAGCAGCATTTTCGTAATTTTTCAAATTGAACATTAGATTTTTAAAAAATATATTTTTGGACCTTCGCCCCAAACGGATACTACTTTGTGTGAGTGAGTGTAGGAGTCAGAAATTAATTCCTGTGACTTAAACTCCACAGTCCCTGAGATAGAAATCGACCATCTTCCACAATGAATCCGCCTGTTCTATAAGAAAATCTTAAATTTCTCCTAATTCTATTGCTATAAACAAACTATGACTTCTCTATAGTAGGCACTCTTAGTTATTTCCGATCTTATATATTGAGAGTTTTCACAAATGGATTATTCCAAAAATTCCCAAATCATCTTTATTTATTCCTTTTTGTTCCTCAGCGAGAACAATTTTTATTCGACTAAAACTCGTGTGAACTTGTCTTTGATATGCTTGAACTGGAAAATACCTACCAAGCAGGGACTTCAAATTTTCTATCCGTGCTCTTTACGAAAAAAAGAATCAAGCTTGAGTTGTTTACCAAAAAAGAATTTAGTCTTTTTGATTTTAAGTCGATTCCTCCACGTTTTCAGTAGAAGTTGCCATTAATAGTCAAAACATCAAAAATGGAATGCAATAAGGTTATTCCTCTAGTATTAGATAAGAATCGATCGTTATTTTTAATTTTAAGCCGATTCCTCCATGTCTTCAGCAATGGTTACCAATAATAATCAAAGCGTCAACAATCTAATGTAGAATTGTTATTCCTCAAGTAATAGATGAGAATCAATCGATATTTTTGATTTTAAGTCAACTCCTCCATGTCTTCTGAAATAGTTACCAATAAAAACCGAAACGTCAAAAATCAAATATAGAATGGTTATTCCTCAAGTACTAGATGAGAATCAATCGCTATTTTTGATTTTAACTCGATTCCTCTATGTCTTCAGCAATGGTTACCAATAAAAACCGAAACGTCAAAAATCCAATATAGAATGGTTATTCCTCAAGTACTAGATGAGAATCAATCACTATTTTTGATTTTAACTCGATTCCTCCATGTCCTCAGGAATGGTAACGGATAAGAAAACAACGCAGTTGCTATGGTTACTTATAAAATTTCCTCCCAAATTTTTAGCATTTCACAGCGAGAAGCCTAACCATTCTTACTTAAGTTAGGTTGAATGAGCTATATTAAATGAGCTATATTAAAACGATATTAAAACGACTATATTAAAACGATCAAAAAATAACGATAACATTAATTGGAATGACATGCGTAACTTTTTTGCAGCTTACCAATGGAATGAACTCTGCATCAGAGATAAAAACGCTTCTGAATTCGCAGACGCCTTTAACGAGGCAATTCAAATAGGCTTAGAAACCTATATCCCCTCCAAATTGATTAAAGGGAACAAGGATTCTAAACCCTGGTTTGGTAGACAATGCGCAGATTCCGTCCGTGAAAAAAACAAATCTTTTCAGAAATGGCAACTTTCACATCTAGAATGTGACCGAGTTGCATTTACCAAGTCGCGAAGCTCATGCAAAAAAATCATCTCTGAGGCAAAGAAGTCATTCGACCAGAGGATAGCTGACCGTCTCGCATCTTGCCCCAATGGAAAACGGGCCTTTTTCTCGTTACACAAGGCAATAAATAGAAATTTCGCGTCTCCCTCACTTCCGCCCCTCTTTCACCCAAATGGTTCAGTAGCCACAACCCCCGCTGAAAAAGCCGAATCGCTAGCCTCCTATTTCGCAACCAACTCCACTTTAGATGACAAAGGGCTTAACCCGCCCACTTATACCCCCAAACCAACCTCATGGGCAAAATAATTTTCAGACCCCAAATAATCATAAAAGCCATTAATAAATTAAATTCCAAATCCGCCGCTGGCCCGGATAACATCCCACCAATTCTCATTAAAAAATGCGCCCCTGAACTTGCCCCTATCTTATCCAAGCTATTTCAACTCTCTTACGAATCGGGCATATTCCCCAAAAAGCTGGAAAATAGCCAGGGTCACACCTATTCCTAAAAAAGGAGACACTTCACAAATCTCTAATTACAGGCCTATCTCGATCACCTCTGTTCTTTCCAAAATAATGGAATTAGTCATAAACCAACACGTCCTTCATCACTTAGAAAACAATAAATTAATTCATTATAGGCAATATGGATTCAGACAAAATCGTTCCACAGGCGACATCTTAACCTATGTCACCCACACCTGGAACAATACTCTAGAGGCCGGAAAAGAAACCTTCGCTGTAGCCCTTGATATCTCCAAAGCTTTTGACCAGGTTTGGCACAAAAATCTTCTTGCCAAACTGCCAGCCTTCGGATTCACACCAACTCTTCGCAAATGGATAGAAAGCTTTCTGACAAACCGAAGTATAAAAGTTGTGGTGGATGGAACATCATCTGAATCGTTCTCCACAAACTCTGGTGTTCCCCAAGGCTCCGTAATCTCCTCCACACTCTTCCTAATTTAGATAAACGACCTTTTCGATCAAACGGCAAACCCCACTCATTGTTACGCCGACGATAGCACTCTACACGGTAAACCCTCACTCCCGAACAATCGAATCAATGTTACCTCCTCAATTACTCTCGACCTAGACAAACTGAATAAATGGGGCTCACAAAATTTAGTTAACTTCAATTCAAACAAGACTCAATGTTGTCTAATTTCTAGGCGCGAAAATAAAGATTTCCCTGATATTCACTTCGATTCGAATACCCTAAAAATGTGTGACAGCCTATCCATGCTGGGCGTCTCTGTCGCATCTGACCTGTCTTGGAATGAACACATCTCCTCTGTGGCGAAATCTGCAGCAAGGAAGATTGGCTTCTTATTCAGGTCCAAGCGATTTTACAAACCCCCACAACTTCTCACCATCTACAAGGCCCAAATCCGCCCCTGTCTCGAATACGGCTCTCATCTGTGGAGAGGGGCCTCAAAATACTCTCTTGCTACCCTGGATGCAATTCAGAAACGAGCCGTCAGGCTAATTGACGATTCTACCCTCACCGAATCCCTCGACTCGCTGGCTCATCGAAGAGATGTCTCTGCCCTTTCCCTTTTCTATAGATACTATCACGGCAGGTGCTCTGATGAGATAAAATCAATAATTCCCCCCAAAGCATGCTTTGCACGTAGCACGCGTTTTGCCGACTCCCAACACTCTTTCGCGGTTAAATTAGAAAAGTGCCGGACCACTTCATTCGCCAATACATATATCCCCATGACTTCAAGGAACTGGAACTCTCTTCCAGCCTCTATCTTTCCCAGCACCTATAATCTTCAAACCTTCAAAACCGGAGTGCATAGACACCTACGTCTACACCCTCTCACTTAATCAACTTTCTCTTCTCTTCGGTAATGCAAGGGTCTTTCGAGATCCATAGGGGCTGCATCTTTACTGGTGCACCCCTTCTTGCATTCGATTGCATTAAAAAAAAAAAAAAAAAAAATGGATAAATTTTAAGGAATTTAAAATAAAAAATTAAAAAAGTACTATATTATCCTAGAGTAAAGTACTTTAAAATATAAATTTACTAAAAACTTTATTTAACCTTTTTTGTGGTCCCCGAGGTACTTAATTAGGATATTAAATTTTATCAAAATTGGTTAAGTCATTTTCAAGATATTTAGAAAAAAACTAAAAAAGTACTGAAATAAAGTACTAATGTTTGTGGACCGATATGTACCAAAAACTAATCAGCGCTTCATTTTGTTAAAATACTGGTAGGTTTTCAATTTCAATTCAATCGGTGCAACGGTGTGGAAAAATTCGTGGACGAAAAAAACGATAACACAGATCCATCCATCCATCCATCATCCATCCCCACGCTCTTCCAAAAAAATGGCACTTTTTGGCCTCTCGGCGAGATCCCAGGTAATTTTTAGCAAAACCGTCATGTGCTAAAATTCAATCTAATTGAATACTTCAATTTGTGACCTTAATTGAGTCCATGGGTTCCGTAGTCTTTACCTGAGGACCCTTTGAAGTCGCGCTTGCCGCCAGACCGATTGCAATACTTTCCCCATGCTTCGCATTGGATAAAGTAAAAATAAATAATACGATAACGGGAAACTATCATAATGACCAAATTTTATAAGAAAAGCAGGAACCGATGAAAATATTTTCCAAAGTAAAATCAAAAAATGGCTAAACGATTAGTAATTGTAATCAGAGTGAAATGAAACTTTTTGACATCTTTCATTTTATTCAAATTAAGTCCAATTACTGAAATATATGGATATTTAATTGAACTAGATGAAAAAATACATAATTCACATTAACATGAGTCTTCTCTAATTTGAATTTATCGTTGAGTTATATCCTTTTTTTAATGTTTAAATGACATTTTACTCTTGAGCTAGAAATAAAAACTTCATGTTATCTTGATTAATGATATTTATATATTAGGCATCTGATGCTCTCGTGTGCGACCCTCCTGGCCCGACTCCACTTTACAGCCGCCCACTTTTTTGTTGTTTTGCATAATATAAATTATCTCTTTTTGAATGTTAACATATTTTAGAACTAATTGTTTTTGTTCTCGAGTTTATTTTCCCTATTCAATGGCATTTTCATTTTATTCACGAATTTATTGAGATTTTTACATTATAAAAAACGACAGAAATTTTTTTATAAAATTATGAAATCATGAAAATCAGAGTATATGAAAATTCTACATAATGTTAAAAAAATTTAAATTTAAATTAGAGGTAAAAAAATGAAATTTTTTTAAATTAGATACTCTCTCTGTAAATTAGATGATTTTGTAATTTTTAGGTTTCCGTTTAAAAATTAAAACTATATTATAGTGTCTCCTACAATGTTTGTCTGTTAGTCCGTATATCGTAGAATTAAAGCATCTAAGTTATGTATGAAGATACAAACTTCAAATTTACAAGTTATATGTACCTACTCACTTTTCTCGAAATGAAAAATTGTAAATGTTAAAATTTTAATCGAATTATTATTAATATTATGGGAAAAATTGAACTTTGCATGGAGTCAAAAAATAAAAAAATATTAAATATTAATATTATCTTGGAATGTGAGGTATCCTAGTAAAAATATAATATATTTTCAGAGAGAATTACATTTAATTTATTAAAAATTACTTTGCTTAAAAAGATCGGTGTGAATGAGCTCAGAAATAGTCATTTTTAGGCCATTTTAGTACAAACCCAATTCCAATCAAGTATTTGAATTCAAATTCTGACAATATTTTCAAGATTGGTTCATTTCCCCTTATGAACGATAAATAAGAAGGAATTTGATATCTCAAGTATCTTGGAAAATATAATCTTTTTTCTACTACTTACCAGTCTCTGGGAGGACCAAAGTATTGAATTCAGAGTGGTGGGTCATTCAGCTAGTAATATAAATATAAAAGATAGCAGCTCAAGTATGCAAGTTTGACTGAAACTTGGCTGGCTTGTTTTATTAGCGGACTGTTTAAGTTATAAAAGATAAACTTTGTAGAAAGATACAATTTATACTATAGGTATAGATACAAATTTCATCTAATTAGCTATTATAATCACTCTTCATTTAATAAAGTGATTTTTTCTGATTTTCAATATTTATTTGGAAGTTCTGAAGCTAGAAAACTGAAGGTCTAATCAATTCTTCTTAATGGAAATGTACAAAAATATTGGCAAGAATATTAAGTTTCTACGAGTTACTGTTTTTGATTAAGTCAGCAGAAAAAATAACTATGAAAATGAGTTCACTCCATGGTTCAAATATTTCAAAGCACAAACATTTTTTCAAAAATGTACTGAAATGTAGAAATTAAATTTTGCTTCAGTACCTACCTAATTTTATGAAACTAATGTTGGTATTTATTAATGGAATACAAGCTAGGTGAAATAAAATTAAAATTAAATGATAATCCCATATATTGTTTCCCTCTGGGTATGTTCCTGGAAGGTAGTAAAGTCAGGCGAAGTTAGACAGCTGTGAGAAGGCCGTTAACAAGGCATGTCAATTGCTCGGATATGCAAATGACATCGACAGAGACGAACTCAGTCTGATATGGAATCGGCATTTTTCCGATTATATTAACGAGGGAGAGAAAAAAGTGGCATTGTTGGCTAATGAAACAAAAAGGAAAATCATGAAAATGACAAGAATGGAATTTAGGATAGATAACAAATTACGAATCCACCTACACACCCTTGAAGTGGTTTCACGTTTCATCTATCAGGAATTCCTTGTGACAACCTAAAATAATTGATAGAGGTGAAAAACTTTGATGGATTTTTTGCCCTTCTCGAGCTGAGGCCCCACGAAAGTTGCAGACGATTACCTAACTAGATAAAGATTTTTGGAATGCTATGGGTCGATAAATACTCTGAACATTCCAAACCGCGATTATTAAGTCATTATTTTTGTTATTTTGTGAAATTCGTCCGGTTTTGAAAAGATACTTTGCTTCCGTAACTGGGAAATATTTTACAGAGTGAGATTGTTAGACTCACGTCCAATCTCTTTTAGTCGACTTCTACGACAAGCAGAGGATACATATTCTACCCCCAATCCACAGGGGGATTGCAGCACCTACATCAAAGAATAGGAGATTTATAAAATAGTTGTTAAAGTGAATTTCTTTAAATTAATGAAATATTGCATTATTATATTTGTTTGAAAATTTCAAGAATATTGGGTCATTAGAAGTGACTCAAAATTAAATAAAAAATTTTCGAGTAGTTAAAAATTTTCCATTTATTGTTTAATATAATTTTTTTTAAACCATGAATTTTTTTTCACGAATTGCAGTTGACACTATATTTTTTAACGTTTAAATTAAATATATTTTTTATTATTAAATTTTGGAATAGATTAAATATTTTATTGCCATCGGAAATAGGTAAGTAGATGTGCGAAATTTAAAGAAATCATCTCTAAAGGTACTTTTATTTTTTATTTTTTGTATGAAATTAAAAATTAATTAGTTAGGTCAAAATATTATTAAAAAATTCTACCCAGAAGGGCAGAAAACCAATAAATAGGTGATGTGTCATGACTTTAGAATATATCATATATGGGCATTGGGCAACCCCCGGCCCTCCACCAGCTTCAATCCGGCCCACGAGATTCAGAAATTTCAAATAATGTGCAAAAAAAATTAAAGATTTAGCACACATAGTTTATTTGTAATTACTTTGTATTTGTCAACCAACCTAAAACTGTATTCTTCAAATCATAAAGACTAAATTGATAAATAATAAAAGAAGACTCATATTTGAAGTCTAAATATGATGATTTGGAACTAAGCGAATTTTACAGAACATACCTTTCCGAAGAAAAGTATCAAAGGTGAGAGTTTTCTCACGAAAAATAATTTGCACATTCGGAACTACGTATAAATGTGATCAGTTTTATTCAGTCATGAAAATTAATAAAAATAAGCATCGGCTTAGAGATGTTAATTTAGAAAACACTTTGCGCCTATGTTCTAGTGATATGGACTCCAATATTGATCATCTTGTTTCTCAGCTTCAAAACTCGAGTCTCTCATTAATTTTTATTTGATCTTTTTTTTTGTTAATTTGCTTTTTATGTTTGATTATGCTAATAATAATAATAATAATAAGAATAGTCCAAATTAATTTGCAGCAACGCTGACCTAAAGCTGCCGACAGGGGCGCTGATGCCGTCCACTCAAAAATTAAATATTTAATTCGCTTTTCTTTGCGCACAGAAGAAGAAATTAATCACATCTTATTTGATTTATATTTTATATATTATTTGTTTATTTTTTAATAATTTTCCACTTTTTTATAATTTTATAAAAATCTAAATTTTGTTATTCTTATTTTTTTGATTTTTACAAAATTGAACGTCTTAAGACACGCATGCCCATATGAGTTTCTCATGGCAATACTGGATGGAGCAGCCTGTCATACAAACAACACCTGATCTCTTTTAAATATTTGGAGCCTTATATCGATTATCGATCCCAGATTTTAAAAAAATGATATAATATAATTCTCCTCCTCACACGATCCCACTTATTTAAATAAATCTATTTTCACACAAAAAATATCACAATGCTGTAGATTATAGAAAAAAAAACTTCTAGATTCATATCTAGAGTCTCATTTCTGTAGCTGTGTCAGGACGAAAATGAGGCGAAACATTTAAGAGACTATGTATTTTCAGGAGTTTATAGGTATACATTTGGAGTGTGGTTTTTTAAGAGGAATAAAATTTTTGGACCGAGACGCCGCCCGTCAGGGCACCAGCCAGGAGGGCCGAGCTTAAGGGCGTGCCGAAGGCACGCACGAAAAGCTCGTTATAATTAATAAATAAAAAAATGTGTGAATTTTCATCGCTATTTTATTCACTACTACCTACTTATTTCTTACCTACTGCCCGCGACCTGATTAAGTCCCGAAATTACGCCCTCAGCTAAGCAAAGGTTGCCCATACCTGGTATATATGGTACATTTGCCGCTAATCAAATTTATAATCATTTATATTTTATTATTTCAGAGATAGGGATATTTTTGATTTTAAATTAAAATATTAATAAGAAAAATATAAGGTGTTAAATAAAAAGACTTATTTTTCAGAAGTTTTTTTAAATTAATTTAAATGTGTGGTTTTTAATTAATGCAAATATTTCGAAATTTTCACAATATTCCTTCTTCAGTGCACCTTACCTCAAAATTTGAACACAGGGCTAAAGAACCATTGCATAGTGTGTAATTTTTAATTTTGCTCTCAAAAAACTCCAGTGATCTAATTGACTTGTCTGTTAAAACATCAAAAAAGAAATTAAAAATTGTTATTGGTGGAGTTTTTTGAGAGCAGAATTAAAAATGACACACTATGAAATATGTCTCTATGCTCCTGTGTTCGGATTTTGAAACCTGGGCAAATACGGAGATTTTTCGGTGATGTCCACTGAAGAAGAAATATTGTGAAAATTTCCGAAATATTTAAATTAATTAAAAACCACCATTTAAATTAATTTAAAAAAAAACTGCTTAAAAATAAGCCTTTTTATTTAACACCTATAAGAATCCTCACCCACCGTGAATTAAGATAAAAATTTAATACTAGGTGTTAGTAGATCATATGGTATACATATAGTTTAAAGACCCTCCTTTCTAATTTTCGGTCCGATTTCAACCAAAATCTAGTCACCTCTTAATATCAATATAAAATATCTAATTTAGTTTTATACTTTTACGTTTTTGAACAAAAGCCCACACAAAGTTAGGTAATACAAACTAAAATTTTGACAAAATTAATATATCTTTAAATATAATAACATAATAATAATAAAAATAATAACAATGTTTATTCAATGAAACATACATAATAAACCAAAGAAAAAAATACAACCACATTTTACTCATGGTCGACTCGACCGTTTGAGTGAGATTGACTATTTGGATGGTGGTATTAAGGTTAATAACGATGTGGTGATTAAAATACTTGCTTATGCTGATGACTTGGTTTTGATGGCCTCTGACCCGGTTGAGCTACAGAGTATGATCGATAAGTTGGCAGAATATTGTAGAATTTGGAACTTGGTTGTGAACCTGTCTAAGTCTAAGATCGTGGTTTTTAGGAATGAAGGAAGACCGAGCAGAAGAGAGAAATGGCACTATAACAATGAAATAATAGAAGTTGTAAATAAGTACAAATACCTGGGGATGAGGCTTACGTCAGGAATGTCTTTGGAACAACATTTTAAGGATAAAAAGGAAAATGCCATGTTTGCTATTAACGCTTTTAATATATTGATTCTGGATAATCATATAGATTTTGCATCGAAGATGAAAGTTTACAATGCAGTCTCAAGAGCAATTATATGTTATGGTGCCCAGGTATGGGGCTACAAAAGCTACGAGAATGTGGGAATTCCCCTTAAGTATTTTGTTAAAAAAATGCTTCAACCTTCGTAGGAACACTCCGGACTATATTATGTATTTGGAATTGGGTGTATATCCTTCCTTCATTTATACATCCCAACTGCATTTGAAGTATATTTTTAAGTGTTTAAACATGCCTCTGAGTAGATATCCTTATTTATTGACAAAAGAAATGGTCAATAGGAAATTATTTTGTTATAAAGAGTGGCAAAATATTTGTACCAAATTTGATATCAACATCGCTAGTATGCTGATGGGGGAAATCGACCCGGTTTATATTATGAGTTTAATGAAAAATGAGATAGAACTTAAATATATCTTTAAATATAAATTGTAGTATTTATTGTAGAACTACATAAACTCCCTGATTTCGCTCAATTCTTTTAAACAAAATAGTCTTACCCGCTTTTGTGATATTTCGAAAATACCAATAAAAAAAGAACAACACTTTTTTCATGCACGATTGAAATATTTAATTATTATTTATACCCCTATGGCAAAGTAAAATGGGTCCAAACGAAATTGAGCAGTTTTTAATTTGTTTATATAAAAATACTTTAATTATAATCATCTTTGCTAACAAACTATGGATTCTCATTGTACTCCAATGACGAATTAACCATTCCAAATATAGGTGTTTAATTTAGTTGCTGGACTTAAAGTCTTGCGCGTTTTTCCGTCCCCCTCTCTGTGATAACCAAATACAGAGAAGCATCTCATCATCTCTTATTCACTTTCCGCAGACTTGATCAACATTGACGGAGACATAATTGGAACCTGGTCAATAAATAGTATTCAATTGTATTATTATACTTGTGTTTGTACCTATTTGAATGGGCTCCTTGAGATAAATATTTTTAAATTAAAGAACGTGTTTATAAACATTATGTATAAACACGTGTATATACATTATGTGAAAGTAAAATGTGTAAAAAACCTAATATTGCTTGGTTTTTTAAATAGAACTATTAGTGTTAGCTCTTGTTTAAATTTTAAAAATAAAAAATCGAATAAATTCTATGTTTCTAAAAATTAAATAATACAGTAAATTCCCGAAAACTCAGCACTAGTTAGCCCGGCAGTCCGGATAAATCCACACCCTGCCGAAGAAATTCCATTTTCATATAGTAAAAGGCTCTATGGTCTATGCCTTCATAAAGTACGTACTTTCCTTTGTTTAAGGGTATTTGGCCAGTTTATTCTCTGTTGTATTCTCAAGCAAACAATACATACAAGTTAAGTACTGTATTTTCTGAGGAAACACTCGTACTTATTCTTTTTTTCGATAATCCGGCATTTTCACAAACTCGGCCACCCCGTTCGGTCAACATAAGGCCGAGTTTTCTACATTCTACTGAATTATGTAGTTTTAAAATTGGATAAATTTCAACACGTGCGTTTAAAGAAGAGCTCACTTAAAGATGAAATACTATTTACCATAATAATAATTTCAAACATTAATTAAATTTCATTTTTTTTTTAATTTTAGGATGTATTTTCGAATCCCTGCTATGGTAAAGGCCATAGTAATTTATTTGTTACGTTTAAAAAAATAATGTGAAAATAATAAAAACAAATTTTATTCTTAAAAGAAATGATTAATGTTTTAAAAATAAATATGTATCACACGGTGAAATTAAAAAAATAATTCACATTTTCTAAAAAAATAAAAAATTTAAATAATAATCAAGTAGGGTCTTGAACTGAACTTGGGCCGTCGGTGTCGGCGTCGCCCAGCCAATTAATTATTAGCAGGGACCTCTACCTCCTCGGACAAGCATTTCTTGATGAGAAATCATTAAAAAATGCCTTTAAGAATGACATCAAGCAAATGGCAAAATATTTATAATTTAATTGAAATTTTTTATTCAAAATTCAGTTCAAATATGATAAAATTGAATTCAAAAATCTCCATTTTAACTTTGAAATTGACTTTTTAATGTTTAATTGATATGTTTATTAGTTGATGATTGTCAAGCGAAGATAATCAAAAAAAAATTTCTCTCTTTACATATTTTAGAATCAATTCCGATTCTATTTTATTCAAAATTTGCCAAAAATTCTATTGTTTAGAATTTTGATTAGGATTTTAATGTAATTCTTGAATAAATGTCTATGAACCAATGAAAAATTGCATCAGGGGAGGGGTTTGCATCCCATGCATGAATAATATATATATATATATAAGTTCCAAATTTTTATTAGTAAGAAGTCAAAGAACTTACTTAGGGAGAGGCGACTTTCAATGAAAACCAGGCTTAGCAGCCAAGTAAACATATAATCCAAGTTTCTTATACGAGAAGCTTCTCAAAGAAAAAATGTGCTTCTTTTTTTTCTTTAGATTCTTAATTTATTATTTTTGTTTTATCTAGGTGTCTTAAATTTCTTCTCCCTGTTGAATGGAAGCAAATGCTTGCTTCTATGACTGGAAGGTTTTTTTACGGAGTGAGCTTGTTATCCTCACGTCCAACCCCTTTTAGTCGCCTTTTACGACAAGCAGAGGATACTATGGACCTATTCTACCCCCGGTCCATAGGGGTCTAAGAGTTCAGTACTTTTTTTACAATTAGCAGTTATTGGTAGAAAGTCAGGAAATTTCAAAAAAAAATTAAAGACCTCATCCTCCTAGAAGTAACAACACAAATTAAAAAAAAAATCGTTTAAGCCGTTTTTGAGGAAAATCACAAAAAACTAAATATCTTTCATGTAAATGACAACTTCAGGTTTTCCAAAAAGCTTAGGTTACTCCGTCTAGCCTATATCGAGCTTATAAGTTTCCAATTTCGTAGTTCTGAAACGCAGGGGGGTCGAACCAATGGGTTTTTGACCACAAAATATCTGTTATATGTTCTAAATTCGGTGTGAAACTATTAAGAGCATCGATTTCTTCCTCTTTTTTACTTAGGGAAAGTGGTGTAGGTTTTAGGTGAAACATGATATTAATTAATAAAGTAAAGGGTGTGTAGTTTCACAGTGAATGAAATAAAACTCAAAGAGGTTTATATAAACTCAATATATTTCGGATTATTAATCCATCTTCAGGAGTTTACATGTTAAAAACTGTTTTAACCTGTAAACTCCTAATGATGAAAAACAGTTTTTAACCTGTAAACTCCTGATGATGGACTAATAATCCGAAATATATTGAGTTTATATAAACCTCTATGAGTTTTATTTCATTCATTGTGAAACTACACACCCTTTACTTGATTAATTGATTCCTTCCTCCTTGAAGTCACAGGGTGAAATTAACTTTTTTCACCTTGGAGATAGAAGTTCTCAAAGTCTCAGGACCTCGTCAGGGGATCGCAATATTTCACATTATATCCTGATAAAGAGAATATATTATATGTGAAAGAAAAGATGCCAATATGCTCTAAATAAAAAAGAATATTGAAAAATAATACAAATCATGTTTGATAATAGTGTTGTTTAATTCGATAGATTTCCATTTTTTTAAGATTTAAATTTTTTATGAAAAACGAATAAGTGTATTTTTATAGAATTATAATTAAAAATTAAGATTATATGGGGATCATAAGAAAATTTCCATATAATAATATATGTACATAATAAATATTTGATTAATTTGCAAATTTTATTTGTTTTTGAGTTGTTAAGCAAAAACATTCAATTCACATCTCAATTTTTCCTTCTTTTTTTTTTTTTATTATTAAATAGCATGCATCAACGAATCTCTCCGTCGAAATCCCTGACATAAAATGTAAATAAACTCAAATAAAAAAAAAAAAAAAGTTAGCCTTCATATAATTGGGTTCATCTACCCATGAAAATTACTTTTCTCTTTTAAATTTGAAATCAACGCCGCTATTATGTACGAAAATACTTGTTACTAGCAACATTTCTAAATATATATGATAATTGTCAAAGAATAAGCTATTTATTATTCAAACAAAATGATAATATTTATATAAGCCTAACGGCCTAACCAATGTTTTGTAAGTCTATTTATTATCCTCCAAATATTCCAAATATGAATTTCTTTCCTTCAATATAAAATATACACAAATGAGCCATTATCTACTCTTATTAAACGAGCAAAAATGTGTATATTTATTTATTTATATATATATTTATTTATTTATATATTTGTATCTTGGTTCTATTTTGAAATCGGCCCTACCGATTTTGATGAAACAAAATCTATCAACAAGTTTTGAGGATGAAAAAACGATCTGGCTAGGTCTGGACCTCATCAAAATTCATCTTAATTGATTTTTTCTTAATTAATGTAATTATTGATAGATAAAAATCTCAATAAAAAAAATGACTCGCCGGATGCCATATTAGAACTTGAGACCTCTTGCATCTGAGGTACTCACTTTACCACTGGACTATAGAACTATTTTAAAAATCTCTGCTTTTTATTAAATTGAAAGTTTTTGCCTGCTTTTTATTTTACTAAAATGAATATTTTTGAATTAGACTTTATTATAAGTGTGGAAATAATTGAATATATTATATATAGCTATATATTTAATAAATAGAATTCATTGAATAAATTGCGGCGAGGCAAATTTGAAATATGTATAATTGAATTAGGCTGAAAGAAAGACAACAATTAATTTTAAATCCAGAAACATTAAATATATTAATAATTATTCCTTGGCCTCCCCCACTCCACTCTTCTAATTAAAATTAAATATTCAATAACTCTTTTCTCCGGGCAATTATCCTTGAAATTTTTTTTTTATTTTTTATTTATTTAATGTCACCGGGAACAAAGCCCATTTAGACAGCACATAGGTAAAGTGTTAGTAGGGTTAGTGGGGGAGCCGAGTTTTCAGCCGGTAGAAATTTTTATTCGTCAGCTAGGATCGAACCCCGGCCTCCCATTCCAACATCGTCATAATTGATCAATGTCGAAACGAGACCAGTGCGTTAGCCAACTGAGCCAACCCGGCTCCCATCCTTGAAATTGTCTTCCTAAAAAAAATACTTGCTTGGTGAAAGTTATCACTTCCGTCGATCGTCCCGAGACGCACATATTTTTTTTTAATTTTATGTTTTTATTTCAGATCCTATACGATTATTTTTTTTTATTATTATTTTCCTATTTATTTTTTTATAATGTTTATCAATATGAACGAATGTGGGCAAATTGGTGTACGAGTAAACAAATATACACATAATTTGTGGACCATTAGAAAGATAGAAGTACAAAAACTGGATGGAGAGTGGGGATGGATGTGGGGGGTGCAGTTGTGGTGGATCCGGGGGTGGGAGGCGCAGTTGGGGTGGGGTGGGGCGGAGTGGGGCTGCAGTGGTGGGGGCGAGGTGTGTGGTTGGGGGGTCAGGTGTTACCGTGCATCGCTCGGTGCCTCCAGGTACTTATTATTATAGCAATAAGCCTGTTTTTATTATTTATTTGAATGAAGAATAAAACGCATTTGAATTAAATTTATATTGCTATTTGGATTTATTTATTTATTTATATAGAGTTGTTTCAAAAACGTCACTAACGATTTTTTCAAAAAAAAAAAAAAATGAAATCTTTAGCTGATTTTTACAATATTTTCCATAATTGCTCTGAAGGATCAACAACAACAACAATAATATACAATATATACACGAAATATGTAGAGCGACTGTGGGTCACTGGTTAGAGTGTCGGGCCGCTGGCCTGAAATACGCTGGTTCGAGACCGAGTCTCGGCATATATTTGCAGTCGCCTCCTCTTGGAAAGCAATGGCAACCTACCAAGCGTATAATTGTCTAGTAACCTCTCCAAACTAGCCGTTCGGAACCGGCGTTAAAAAGTACGCCCCGTATATCTGTGTAAAAACAAATAAACACACTCAGCACAGGTATATGTGGGGAGGCGCCAAAACGTCAGGGAGATGTGTGGTATAAATGAGGAAAAAATGAATGTGAGAAATAAGATGAAGGAGAGGGTAAAAATAGAATCTCATTGGATAAATATGACGTAAAAATCAACAAAAGTTTTGATTATTTTGCTAGTATTATTACTTTTCAAAAAAATTTGAATGGTCTTCTAACAATTGTCGAGTATAGAAAATAGACAATTTCAATTGTTCTAACTTTTGTTATATAATGTTTTCTTGTGGTTATGACAGACATAAAAACTTTAAAATGAAATTCTTAGAGTAGTCTAATAAAAGATTTAATATTTAGACATAAGTCATTCTTTGCAAAGTGAAAACGTGTTGCATAATAGGGTGGTATCTAATAATAAAGCGTTTCACACTCTATTTACTTGAAATGTAACATAATAATTATTTAATTACACATATTAAAACCTTTCATTAAAGTAGAATCGAGATATGTATACATAGATTTATATATATATATACTAACAAGAAACTTTTTCAATTTATTCAGTGGAACAATATTAATTTTCGGTTTGGTTCAAATGGGACGTAATAAATTACGAGAACATTCGAAGGGGGATACTTTATGAGAAAACATAAAATAATGCTGGTATAAATATTTAAATTGCAATTGCAAAAACAGATAACATCTTTAGTTAAATAAAGACTTGCTTTATGAATAATAATAATATTATTATTATTAATAATAATATAATATATGAACTTTGTGTTGACAGAAGACTAAATTAAGGTACTATATAAAATGAAGAATTATCTGATTCTTTGGATAAGTGAGAGAGAAAGTAAAGTATAGTAAAGGTCAACAGCCATCTTGAATTTTATACTGTTCTAAACAGCCACTTGAATAGAATGAATGTTTATTAAAATTTGTTGGTTAATAAAATTTTCTTAGCTATAAAGGTTACTAAAAATCAATATATATGAGCAAATAACATTTTATTAATCAATAAGGAACAAAATAACTAATTTTCAATGTATTATACGTTGTAGGGATGGAAAATTATTTTAATATATGGATATATCGTTATATCGATATAGATTATAGCGCTATATGGATACATAAATTTATCGCAGCAAATATATCTGCTATCACTACATTTTGTTCTTAATAACGTGTTTTTTGGGAGCCGGGTTGGCTCAGTTGGCTAACGCACTGGTCTCGTTTCGACATCGATCAATTATGACGATGTTGGAATGGGAGGCCGGGGTTCGATCCTAGCTGACGAATAAAAATTTCTACCGGCTGAAAACTCGGCTCCCCCACTAACCCTACTAACACTTTACTTATGTGCTGTCTAAATGGGCTTTGTTCCCGGTGACATTAAATAAATAAAAAAAAAAAACGTGTTTTTTAATATTTTTTTGTTTAATAAAATTTTTTATAAGCCTTCTACTCACTTCTACTGACCGAATATTTTCAAATTTCTTTGAATTTTTTTTCACGAATTTCAAGTAACACTATATTTTTTAGCGTTTAAATTGCATCCATTTTATTTTATTTTTGAATTGATTAAATATTTTATTGCCATTATAAATACGTAAGTAGATGTGTGAAATTTTAAGAAATCAAGAACCTTTTTTTTCATTTTGTGTATGAAATTATAAATTAGTTATTATCATTTCCGTCCATAATTTAATTTATAATTTGAAAGTTTATATTGGGAAAATAAGGACAAGTTTTTTATGTGGGACTTTTTTATTTATCCACCAACGTTTCGTCGACTTTGCCGACTTCTTCAGGGCTTCAAATAGTCATGTCACACATTCGTCTAAATTTTCTTATTACCTTCGTTACCATTGAAGGCCATCAGAATACAATTTTCAAAAGATATTTGGCACATTCACAAAAAACACAATTTTTCTCTTTATAATAACAATCTTATCAATACATAACAGAACAGAAATCACTTCTTATAAAAATAGAATAGAATACTTTTCTTTTTATCCCTATATACAAAAATCTCAACTTCGAAGTTGGTGGATAAATAAAAAAGTCACACATAAAAAACTTGTCCTTATTTTCCCAATATAAACTTTCAAATTATAAATTATAAATTAGGTCAAAATATTATTAAAAAATTCTACCCAGAAGGGCAGAAAACCAATAAATATGTGATGTGTCATGACTTTACTTGCCCCAAATCAAATTTATAATCATTTATATTTTGTTATTTAAGAGATAATGATAATTTTTATTTTAAATTAAAATATTAATAATAAAAATTTAACACTAGTTGTTAGTAGATCATATTATATATTTTTGTGAGAGGAAAGTAAAGTATAGTAAAGGTTAACAGCCATCTTGAATTTTTATACTTTTCTAAACAGTCGCTATTTTTCTAGTATTATGGTATTTTTTCGCCTCTCTATTACAATAAATGACATAAAATTTTATTTTTTGATTTTAGAGTATCTAGTCAAAGTATTTTTTAATAGTTGTGACATTGTGAAATAAAAATTTCGAATAAAAGTGTGCAATTAAAGCAGAAGTTTGTTGGTATTTGCAAGTGAAAAAAAATTCCTATATATTTTTCGATATATATCGAATATCGTTCAAGCGATATATCTATACTTTTATATCGATATATTTTGGAAATATTTCGATATAAAGAAATAATCGATATATAGTTGCGATCTCTATACAGGAGTACAAGTGGGTTGGTTGGGAATCGAGAAAAAAGTCTAAAATATAAAAAAAGAATGTGGTAAATTGAATTTTACGTTATAAAAATAAATGATGACACCATCTCATGACTTTAGCAAATACCCCTCTCCCCCCTACCATATTAGGAAGCTTATTTTTGCATTGATAATTCCTTAAGCCTTATTTACAGACTGTGTAAAATTTGGTTCAAATTGAACAAAGGGTTCCAATTTTAACCCCTTTTTTAATTTTTGAGCCGATTTCAACATAATCTAATTATCTCTTAATCTAAATATAAATTTTCGTTTTGATAACTTTATTGGATTTTGAGCTAGATCTTACACAAAATTTGCTAACACTCGCAGTAATAGTTATTTTGACAAAATAATTAATATCAGTAAATATAAATTTTTCGATGTTCGCTATATATAGTAGCTTCGCTGAAAGCCTAAATGTCGTGAATTCGTTCATTTTTTTTTCGAAATAGTTCACTCGTTTTTGAGATATTTCAAAAATATGAAGCAAAGAAAAAAAAACAGTTTTTTCATGTACGTTTACAATACTTCATCATATGTTAAAATAAAAAAAATAAACTGCAACGGATCGCTGCTAAACTTTATCCAAATTCATTTGAAATATTAATATGTTTATTCCTTTATTATTAATCAGATATCAATTGCGATTTGCAGCTCATGTTAACTTTAATTCAAAAATAATGATCGATTCTCATTTAATACTCGAGGAATAACCATTCTACATTGGATTTATGACATTTCGGTTATTATTGGTAACCATTGCTGAAGACACAGAGGATTCGACTTAAAATCAAAAATAACGATTGGTTCTTATCTAATACTAGAGGAATCACCTTATTGCATTCCATTTTTGATGCTTATGACTATTAATAGCAACATCTACTGAAAACGTGGAAGAATCGAGTTAAAATCAAAAAGACTAAATTCTTTTATGGCAAACAACTCAAGCTTGAGTTGTTTACCGAAAAAGAATTTAGTCTTTTGGATTTTAAGTCGATTCTTCCACGTTTTCAGTAGAGGTTGCCATTAATAGTCAAAACATCAAAAATGGAATACAATAAGGTTATTCCTCAAGTACTAGGTGAGAATCAATCGCTATTTTTGATTTTAAGTCGATTCCGCATGTCTTCAACAATGGTTACCAATAATAACCGAAACGTCAAAAATCTAATATAGAATGGTTATTCCTCAAGTACTAGATGAGAATCAATTGCTATTTTTGATTTTAACTCGATTCCTCTATGTCTTCAGCAATGGTTAGCAATAAAAACTGAAACGTCAAAAATCCAATATAGAATTGTTATTCCTCAAGTACTAGATGAGAATCAATCGCTATTTTTGGTTTTAACTCGATTCCTCTATGTGTTCAGCAATGGTTACTAATAAAAACCGAAACGTCAAAAGTTCAATATAAAATGGTTATTCCTCAAGTACTAGATGAGAATCAATCGCTATTTTTGATTTTAACTCGGCCGATATGTACCAAAAACTAATCAGCGCTTCATTTTGTTAAAGTAAAAAAATCGTGGGCCAAAAAAACGATAACAGACATCCATCCATACATCCGCACGCACTAAATGAAAAAATCGCACTTTTTGGCCTCTCGACGAGACCCCATGTAATTTTTGGCAAAACCGTCACATGCTAAAATTCAACCTAATTGAATACTATAATTTGTGAACATAATTGAGTCCATGGGTTCCGTAGTCTTTACCTGAGGATCCTTTGAAGTCGCGCTTGACGCTAGACCGATTACAATACTTTCCCCATGCTTCGCATTGGATAAAGTACAAATGATTTACAATTATTTTGAATGTCTAAATTTCATGAATTTAATTCGTTAGAAATAAAAACCGCTGAAATATTTTTTATAATGGGTTCTCAAAATACTATGGAATTTTTGTGATTCTGATTGTAGGACGATTTTAGGTCGCGGTCCACCCCTCGGAAATAAATAAATAAAAATGTCCCTCAAGTTTCGGGTCTCTGTCTCAATTTTGACCTGTGCCTCAGGGCGATGTAAGTTTTCCATCTAAATGTCATGTGGTTTTTGGAATTGAACGATCAATTTTATACCGGGCAAAGTAATATTTCAAAAGATTTGAGGCTCAGTAGACTTCATCCTTGTAATAGTAGCTATCCTTGGGAATTTTTTCAGATTCTTGGCTATTAAAATTTTTGAGTTTCAGTTAGATAAGATTAGATACCACTGCTATATCTTAGTGTTAGTAACTTATAGACTACAAAATTATATTAAATTTATAATTTTCTCATTAATATATCAAAGAGTGATTAACTTATTAACGAGAATTGTTTTGATCGCCCTTTTTGTCCGCCCCCGTGGAGTAATGGTCAGAATAACTGACTGGCAACCCGAAGGTCTCGGGTTCGATTCCCGGCTATACCCAGACATTTTTTCTGTAAGTATAGGGTCTGGTAATAAAAAATTAAGTGGGAGATAAATTTAACCCGAATTTATCGCGCGGAGAATTTACCACTGCTCGAAGCCCCTAAAACCTTAGTAAATTGGATATTGAATTGTATCCAAGTTTCTGAGATTGGCTCGTGATCCCGGCTTCTTTTCCTTCTACTCTGTTCTTTTCACGATAGAGGGGCCAGCCCATACAGGCCTTTAGGGGATCCACCTTTTGGTGTATCTCCTTCTCACATCAATCTCATTAAAAAAAAAAAAAAAAAGGACGAAGTAATGAATTCACCCTTTACATTTTGTACTTTTTTGTCTATTCGTATTTAAAATTTGATGTGAGTATTATATTTCACATACTCACGATGTAAAGTAAGCTATAATTAACAGAAAAGATCACAAATTTCAATATTCCAATAGAGATCTCGAAGGGTGAACCGCGACCTAGTATCGTATACACCTACTTCCACTTCCACTTTCATTAGAAGACAATAAATGAATGGGCATTATCTAACGAATTCCAAAAATAATTCCACATCAAAGAAGTGTATATCTAATTCCAATCTCGGTTCACCCCTCGGTGATTCCCTTTGTTTGGGTTTTAGGACTCCATTTATATCGAATCGCAGAGCGCCTTTCATTTTCTTTTCAATTTATCAGTTCTGGCGATCACTTGCCTACCCTACAGGCGATTTTATCTTTTTGTTTTTTTAACTTCACCTTGAGACTTGAGAAAATTAAATAAACAAATTGATCGGTAAACCTGTCAATCAATTGTATTTTTTCCCCTCACTGATTCAGAAAAAATTATGCAAAGTTGCTTAAGTTTTGAAATCTATTAGATCAAGTGAGTGCTTTCAAAATGCCAACGACGCGTCGTCGGCTACAGCTAAAATTTGGCACACAATAAGCTGCGTTTTTAAGTCAATATCAACATGTTAGCTCTAAATTTTATTCCTTGACAAAAAAGTCTCAAATTACTAAAATTTGGCAAAAATCACATTTTCACTCTTTCCTTCAATTTGTTTTGTTCAAGTCACATCATTTTCCCTAATATATAAATATAGGGTGATTTATAACGAGTTTCTTTTATAGAACAACAGATGAAGTCTATTGAAATATCATTTGGTTATTTGATTATGCTATTCTCTTTATTAAAATGGCCATATTTTGGAAATTATGAAGAGCAATCCGCCAGAGAAGCTGCCCACAGGGCCAAGATGCGAGCATGGCCGGAACATCTTAACTCAGTGGTTCTTAACCTTTTTAAGCCGCGACCCACATTTGAGAAATATGTTTATGCCGAGACCCAAAAAAGCCAAATTTTTACATTACCTTTTTTTAATTGATACTTAAAAAATTTTCTTCAATTTTACAATGATGACCCTTTTTTTTTTACTCAGATTTAAATTTTTTTAAACAATTAAGTTAAAAAAAAGGTACTTTTCGATCCAAGAAAAATTTAATAAAAAAAAAGTACGTATTTTAAAAAAGTATTGAGAAAATTAAGATATATTTTTAAACTTATTGAAAATAAATGTAGTAAAATATTTAAATATTTTTTAACGACTCTGCGCGACCCAAAGAATATGCTTCGCGACCCATAAGCTAAGAAGCAAGCTGTCTTAACTTAAATAAAATAAGAAATTCACTAAAATTATTCAGATTAAGTTAACTAAACTTTCAAAGGGTAGGTTGACAGAGTGTCTAGATTCCTTGACTAGGAATTAAAAAGTCCGGGTTTAAGCCCAGCTCATTCCAAAGACTACCCGGGCTATAATCTTCCCCCTAAACTAATATACAAATACTGACACATAATCATACATATAAATTTTTTAAAAATAATCAACTTATGATCCAGCTAAATGGGCATTGTTTCTGAAGGACATAAAATAAGCTGACGTGTTCTGATGTGGCCATCCACTTGTCTTTACCAGACAACCTGGCCCCTCACTTATATTTAATATTTAATAAAATTATTTATATGATCATGTAGGGAGGGGCTAGTTTTTGCATTTTTAGACTTCTGGGGTCCCACTGATTATGCATAAAAAATTTGGTTGAGTTTGGTCCAAGGGCCTATATTTTCATTTTTGGACCCTGCACCTCTCTCTCCCCTCTCCTATTTTGGGCGGTTAGTTTTTGCATTTTTAGACTTCTGGGGTCCCACTGATTATGTATACAAAATTTGATTGAGTTTGGTAAATGGCCAAGATTTTCATTTTTGACCCCCCCCCCGCCCCCCATTTTGAGCTGTAGTTTTTGCATTTTTAGACTTCTGGGGTCCCACTGATTATGTATACAAAATTTGGTTTGAATTTGCTCAAATGGCCTAGGTTTTTAATTTTTAACCCCCCTCCACCTCCTTTAATTTTGGGTCGATATGCACCAAAACCTAATCATCTCTTAATCTCAATGGACCAAAACTACGTGTGAAATTTGGTTTCGATATTCAAATTAATTTTTGAGCTAGCTCGTCCACAAAAATTTGGTAACGCACAGACTAACTAACTAACAACCAGACAACCAGACAGACTAACTAACAGACATTTTGACAAAACAATTATTATCTCAAAAATATAATTTTTTCAATGTTCACTTATTAGAGTGTTTTTGTAGAGCAAAATACCATGGTTTCGCTCAATTTTTTTAATCAAAATAGTTTGAGCCGTTTTTGAGATATTTCGAAAAAAGAAGGAAAAAACTCTTTTTTCATGCACGATTACAATACTTGACCATACCCAAAAAATGTAATATGATAAGGTGAAAAACAGCTTCATTCGCTTCATCTGAAGAGGCGTCGATTAAATTTTATAAGTTGTACAATTCAATTCTTGGACCCTTAAATATTTTGTATTATTTAAAAGAACACATGAAAATGAAACTTACTCCGCGAATCGCAATTGATTTTTTTCTTTTTTTTTCTTGCCTTCCTCGACCCTTACGGTGATTTTTCCCTTTTTTATTGAAGCTAAATCGAGAATTCACTGCCAAGGTGCGTGCCTTGTGCCTATGCGTGGGAAAAGGAAAGAAAAAAAACAACGAATGCCGTTAATCTGTCAAAGAAAAACCGGTGGAAGGCGATAAGGGATTTGCCCCCGAGGCTCTGCCCGGCTGCCCTTTGCCGCCCTCTTTGCCGCCCCGTTGCCCTATCTCGGCCTGCCTTCGGCCGCCCTTTCTATACTCGTGCCAATGGTCAAACATTCAAATCAGTTCGCAGACAATGCCGGAAATCTCGATTCGCTTGCACCATAAACAAACCCCAAGGCTGTTATCGCTACTGTCGGTGTCGGTGTCTTCTTTATTGCCAGAGAAATCAGTCAAAGAAATTGTTTAAATAGGAAATCATTAAACAGAATACGAAAATAAATCGCTGAAATGTAGTTAAAAAAATAAATTACTCGGAAGTCTGCTAAGGCTGGGTACTAATATTGAATTGTCTTTTTTTTGCATATTTAAAATTAAGTGGGAGATAAATTTAAAAACCTAATTTATCGTTCGGAGAATTGACCACTGCTCGAAGCCCCTAAAAACTTAGTAAATTGGATATTGGATTGTATCTAACCTTCTGAGATTTGGCTAGTGATCCCGGCATCTTTCCTTCTACTCTGTTGGTTTCACGATGGTGGGGCCAGCCCATACAGGCCTTTAGGGGATGGACCTTCTGGTGTCACATCAATATCATTAAAAAAAATATTGTTTAAATATGACAGAAACAAGGATAAATATTATTTTCAGCCATGCTAAATTTTTCTGTCTCGATACCAGTAGCGGATGGTGACTTTTCAACCAGGGGATGCATCCAAAAAATAACCTTCATTTTTTGAAATTTTATTTTAATTTTCGCCTTTTTTGCAAATTTCATCGAATTTCATTCAAATTTAACATTAGATTTTTAAAAAATATATTCTGGGACCTTGGCTCCAAACGGGTACTGGTTTGTGTGAGTGAGATTAGGAGTCAGAAATTAATTCTTGTTACTTAAACTCCATAGTCCCTGAGATGAAAATCGACCATCTTCCATGATTAATCTGCCTGCCTTATAAGAAAATCTTAAATTTCTCCGAATTCTATTGCTATAAGCAAGCTATGACTTGACTATAGAACTCTTAGTTATTTCCGATGCTATATATTGAGAGCTTTTAGAAATGGATTAGTCCGAAAATTTCAGAATCATCTTTATTCATTCCTTTTTTGTATTATTTCTATTTTAATAGTTCATCAGGGAGAATAATTTTTATTCAAAACTAGTCTGGACTTGTCTTTGATATGCTTGAACTGGAAGATATACCAGGCAGGGATTTCAAACCTTCTATCCGCGCCCTTTTCAGAAAAATAGTTCATTTTAATTGGCCCTTGAAACTATGAAACAATTTTATTTCATTTCGAGAACCAATATACTTTTAAAAACAAAAAAATGTTTTTTATAGAAATATTTTATATAAAGGATAATAATTTGAAAATTTAAAGATTTCATGAAATTTTGAGGTCGATATTTATGAAAATACTCTAAATGCTGGAAATTTTAGGGATGCGCAGCATCTATAGCAACCAAGGACCGCACTCCACTTCATATATATAAAATAAATATAATTCTTTATAAAAACAATCACAAAGTGTTTCGGGAGAAATTTTCCCTTTATCAATTAATAATTAGAAAATTAGTTGATTATAAAGTGTGGATTAAAATACTAGGTAGATTTCACATAAACATATTATTTTAATCCATTCTTATTTAAAATGTTTCACGTAGAACCGACACCCAATTCCTTCAAAATTATTGATTTATTAAGGGAAAATATATATAAATTTTAGTAGGGAAATGGAAAATACCGAATTAAGAATTTTAAAGCTGAAGTTATATTTGCGGCAGTTGGATTGAGATACGGGTTTAAAGTCGAAAATTAATTAAAATTTAAAATGAATTATTTTTAAAACGGGATTTATTTGGCGAGAATAAATTCAAGATTAAGAAATATTTATTTTCAAATATGTATAGTTTTTGTTCTGTTTTTTATAGAACCGAAGTCTAACAAGGTGAACACAAAAGGCAGCTTTATTCATATAGAAATCAGCTGAGGAGGTTTTTCTTCGCTAACTATGCAATATTCTTTTGATCAGCATTCTATTAGAAATCTCCGAAGGCAAACATTTTATTATCAAAATCGATTGGAAATTCTCCTGAAAAGAATAATTATTTTTCAACTTAGAAAGAATGTTTGGTGTTTTAATTACATCAGCAAAGAGAATAAAATATTATTAAACCTATTTTAACTATTCGATGCGAAATTTTATGCTCTTTCATTTTGGTAAGAGTGAAATTTTCTGTAGGACGCATCGTTTTCGAGATATAATTGAAAACTTGAAAAAAGTCCAAAATTTTCGTCGTTTTTAGGCTCTCAAAAATTTTACACCAGCCAGAAACCGTCGAAACCTCAGATAAGTCTTATTTGAGATTCCTAATATCGATTAAAATTATTTCCAGCTTAGGCTGATTCTCAAAAATATTCAAAAAATGACATCGATAATTTGATGGAATTTTTTTAATTATTATGGAATTTGGTAGTACATGGGCTAATTCTCTAAAACATTATAGTGGTCCCCAACTATTTTTAGTTTAAAGATGGGTGAGGGGGTCCATATTGTTCTGGGTTCTGAAAAGTTTCAAAAAATATGTGAAACCCGAAAAAATAATATAATAAATGGTGAGAGAAAACATGGATCATAAACTTGTTCTTGTACAGGTTTACTGTACCGTCCCTTAGAAAACCAACACCAACCATTTGCATCTTGGAGGCGAGGGAATGAGAAAACGAAACATTATTGCACAAAAGTAGAAAAAATAACCTTATAATTTCCCATGTAAATGTGCGATACTTTATTAATACTATAAACACATACAAAATTTATGATAAATGATACATTAATAAGCGCTTAACTTTTTACAACACCGTGTGAGGGAATGACGTCCCAAAATGTAAACTTGGAAAACAAATTATTTTTAATAGTTTTAATACTAAATCTTATCACTCATAGCCGAGTCTGGTATATTTTTAACTGGTATATTGCTAACTTCTAAAAACAATAAGGCAGTGTTCACTATATAATTTGAAATAATGGTTTAATCCTACTTTTACACAACGGTGAGGAAATGATTCGTTTTTTAAGGATGAATTTAAAAATATATTTTTTGACTTTTCCGTTTGTCGTGTTTAAACTATATACAGCATTTATGTACAGCCAGTACTATTATATTATACATATATGAATAAATAATAAGATAGCAGACAGTTATAAGAAGCTTTTCGAATTAGATCTTTGAATCTATGTGAATTTGGCTGTTGGGACACAGTGAGGGAATGATTTTTAAGGTATTTACTTGAACATATTTATTTATGATAAAAAAGATAAACCTGTTTTATAATTTGGGATGTAGTTTCATAAAAATGCTTTGTCACGATAACTTGGAATCCCATTTCACATGGGATCAGCAAAGGACATCAATTTCGAATTTTTTTGAGAATCAGCCATTTATTGGCTAGCACAAGTCTAATTTACCTGGGATGTTAGGTAAAATTCATCGCGGAAAATTCATCGCAAGAAAGATTCATCGTATTTGTAGCAAACAGAAAACATCCTCATTGATTTCCTCTTGAAAATACAGGTTTGTAATAATAAGCTGCGGCTCTGTGCCATAGTTTAGCTTTTTAGCTTACTGAAAAAATCAAAAGCCTTGAAACGTTGCCTCGGTATTGGATTTCAAGTCGTGAAGGAATTTCTATACCCCATCCAGTTAACCAAAATAAGTGAGCGTATTCGATTGTTGCTTTATTTGATCTTTGCTCTTTATACGCATATCGGATACCGATTCATTGATGATTTTCTACGCCTAGTCAGATCAGCTATCGACATTTTGAAAACACCCTCCCTGCTAAATTTCCATTCAAAACTTTATTTAAATTAAAATACAATAGCGAGTATATATCTTGAGGTATCCGATCTTGTTTTAATTGAGTTCAAAACTCTTTAGAATATGTAGATGATGCCGATCAGCCATAAATAAACCGTTTATAGAGAAACACCTTAGAAAGTGAAATCAACTAAAGGAATAAATTAAAATCGATATGATATTCTCAATAAAATAACGTTTGATGAGGATATTTAGATTAAATATAATATAGAAATACAAGTTTAATAATGACTTTGTTAAAAATAAATATAAATCAGAAGCAGGTGAGGGTTTGGCATTTTTTCAAAACTAATTTAAGGTCCTTTCGCCGCCAATGTTAAATAAAAAGTATTTGATTATAACTATAACTTAATTTTTTTATATTACTTAATTACTTATCTTCCCTATGAGGTTTAATAAGTCACAATTGTGAAAGTTATATTTTCACCATTTAGGACAAAGGAAATTGAAAGGAAATTAATTAAATTTTTCTTCTTTTGTCTCTTTATCTTGTTTGTTCTTTTAATTTAAATTTTTACAGATTGAGACAGTTTCAGCAACCATTACTCGCCGAAAATACTAAGGAATACTGAATTACAGAAATAGGTAAAACTATATAATTATATTATAATTGTAACTCACACAAAAAAACAACAAAAATAAATAATAGATGTGAGTCTTGTTGAGAGAGGGGTGTTGTCTAAATTGACTTCTTTTGGAGATGAAATGTGATTCACAGTACTATTTTTTGTATTTTAGACTGAAGGTGGCGACTAATGGTTGCTGAAACTGTCTCAATCTGTAAAAATTTAAATTAAAAGAACAAACAAGATAAAGAGAAAAAAGAAGAAAAAATTAATTAATTTCTTTTCAATTTCCTTTGTCCTAAATTGTTTTTATTTGAAAAGTTTTTGTTTTTTGTTTTTTTAGGACCAACCATCCTTGTTAAGGTTTTGACCAGGTTTCCTTAACAACTTATGGCAAATGCCGGGATGGCTAATGCGTCGCTTGCTCCTGGTATCGGGTTTTTGCGCGGAATTTTTAAATTACTTTTTGTTTTTTGATGGAAATCTATGGTCATGTTATTTATTAATGAGCATACATTTCTATTTTTTTATTTTTTATTTTTTTTTTACTTGTTTATTATTTTTTAAATTGTTGTAATTAATTTGTATTGATGTTTATTAATGTATTGTAGCTAGATTGTATTGATGTTTGGAGGACCTAGCCACCGAGGACTTGTGCCTCTAAGCAGGTCGAGGAATAAAGATTTATTTATTTATTTATTTATAAATGGTGAAAATATAACTTTCACAATTGGGACTTATTAAACCTCATAGGGAAGATAAGTAATTAAAATATTAAGTCTATTCAGTATTCACTCAATTTTTTTTTTTTTTATATAATAGTCTAAGTCTCTATCTATGCTTTGGTAAAGTTTGAATTACACATTAGCTAGCAAATTTTTGAAAATAATTTTTTTTTTAATGTAAACATTTTCCGAGAGTCTTATGGAAAATTAAGATCGTGACACCTTCTCTTGAATTATACTACTATTTGTTGAATAGATAAGGTTAAAAAAAACTAAAAATTAGCTTTTGAAATTGGCAAGTTTCTTTTTTTAATAAAATATATGATTTTTACTTTAAAAATCATTTATGCTGTCTGGATGTAATCTAAAGCAGTAGTAATACAACACATTGCCAAATCATACAAGACTTATTATCAGCTGATTTGAATAAATCAAACTAACTATTATATTTAATTTTTTTTATATCTAATTGTTTTTATTTCAAACATTTAATGCTTTCATAGTATTTATTTTTTAATTCTATTATTTTTCATTTGTATTTTAACTTATTTTATTAAATATTAGATACTACACTTCTTTTGACTCAACTGGAGTGAAAGGGCCTCCTTAATTATCCGACTAAACAAGAAATATATAGCGAGGCACTTAACATTAATAAATATTCAATTTAAAATGAGATATCAAAGATATGTTTTTTTATCAGAAAGTCGAAAGATCAATGTTTAGAATCAAGACAGGAATTTCTCAACTTGTGTTTTACGTCAGGGAAGTCCGTAATCAAAGAATAGAAATTGCCCGTTTAGCGATTTTGACACTAGTGACTTCCCGTAATGAATTTTCACACCCTCCTATGAATATTCCGAGATGAATTTTACCTAAATCATAGAAATCAATAATTCAAATTTCCCGAACTTTTTATTCATGACTGATGAGAAAAATCTGGTTATATCTGGCTGCATTGCTCTTAGAATGTAAGACCAAGAGTTACACCGAGAGAGGTCAGCACAACCAAAACTAAGCTATGATATATTAACCAATACTCTTTCACGGTTAAATTGGAAAAGTGCCGGACCACTTCATTCGCCAAAATGTTTGTCCCAATGACCTCAAGGAACTGGAACTCTCTTCCGGTCTCAAAGGCGGATCCAGGGGGAGGGGGCGATCGGCCCCCTATACAGGCCCGTGCCTGGCGGGAGTGCAACACATGCGTCGCACGGAGAGGCCAAAAAACGGCGGCCAAATCGACAGGGAATTTATAACAATTTTTATTTTTATTTTAATGAACTTAAAATATGAGATATGAAATTTGTAAAAAAAACATTTTTTTTAAAAAAATGACCCCCCCCCCCCCCCCGCTTGGACAATTAGATTGCGACACACTTCCGAGATAAAAAGTAGATCTTATATACATCGGCCACCTTATATACATTCTCCCCCCCCCCATAAAAATTCCTGGATCCGCCCTTGCCCGGCCTTCGTTTTTCCAGACACATTTCCAGATACATAACCTTCAAACCTTCGAAACTCGGGTTCACAAACACTAATTCATCCACCCTTTCGATTGATCAATTGTCTCTTCTTTTCGGTATTGCAAGGGTTTCTCGAGATCCATAGGGACTACATCTTCCTGGTGTACCCCATCTTGCATTCAATTTCATTAAAAAAATAAATTAAAAAAGAAAAATAGGAATAGGAAAAGGATGTGTTAATGTTAATTAGTCTATAATTTAAAACTACCCTGAGCTAGATCAGTGTTTTTCAACCTTTTTTGGTTGACGGCGCAGTAATATATCTGAAATCATTTTCGGCATACCTGAATATTAAAAAAATGTAAAAGTTGTATGATTCAAAAAACAAAAAAACAAAAATTTAATTACATTACAATTCAATTACAAATACTATTTCAAAGTTCCAAAACCCATGTAATTTTAATTGTTTGTCAAAAACCCTCGCGGTACAGTGGTGTGCCGCGGCACACAGGTTGAGAAACACCGAGGGGTGATCAGCGATTGGAAGTAGGTGTACACCTCTTTGAAAGTATTTGGAAATATTTGGAAGTACCTGGAAATATTTGGAAGTGCTTGGAAATATTTGGAAGTACTTGGAAATTTTTGGAATTACTTGGAAATATTTGGAATTACTTGGAAATATTTTGAATTAATTGGAAATATTTGGAAGTACAAGTGGAAGTAGGTGTACAGCATATTAGGTCGCGGTTCACCCCTCGAGAAACACTGAGCTAGATCAATCTAAAACGAAATTGTGTTTTAAATACCAAGTCTAAGACTGCAATTGTTAACTTGACTAAGCCAACAATGTTTTAATAAGGCTAAGAACATAATCATGATATATTGGCAAGTATAAGACTCAAATACACAAGACTTACAACAATAATGTATTTTACTCTTTGTAAAATCTTGGTATATTTCGTTATCATAAGGTGAAACACCTTTAAATTAAGATTATCTAGAACAGGGGTGTGGGTTTACTCGGGCCACATTGAAAAAAAATTCTCTGGCAGCAGATAAAAATATACTAATACTATTAATATTTGTTAATCAAAAAAGATAGTTAATACTATAGAAAAATTATATCCACAATAACAAAGAATATATTAATTAGATATGAGGTGTTTTTTTATTTTTGGAATTAAATTATCCAAAAGATTTTAAAAATTGTATTTAAATGTTTACCTTGTCTATCATGAAGGTTTAAACATTTTCAAAAAAAGCAGTTGTCAAAAGAAATACACAAAACGGGACATCCATAAAACACAAATATTAAGCACTTGACTCGCTGGCTGTTTGACTCGAAATGAAATAAATACAATTTAATGCATAAAACAGAGAAAAGGGAAAAGAATCCCGCTACTTGATTAGATATCAGAAAGGAAAATAATTTTATATATAAAATAAAAATGTACCTATTCAAGACATGCCCAATTGGTTTGAGATTGTTTTCAAGAAACTAGCGTGTGCGTCAAGTAATTTTCACTTAACTTTTTCGTCATTAATTTAAAATCGAAATTTTAGAGGAATAAACTTTTAAATAAATATTTAATAAATAAGATAATAAATAATCATCTAATTGAAATAAATTCTATCACAAATTTATAAAATCAAATACAGTTTTACAGATGTTATGACCAATCGAGGGGTGAACCGCGACCTAATATGCTGTACACCTACTTCCACTTGAACTTCCAAATATTCCCAAGTACTTCAAAATATTTCCAGGTACTTCCAAATATTTCCAAGTACTTCCAAATATTTCCAAGTAATTCCAAATATTTCCAAGTAATTCCAAATATTTCCTAGTACTTCCAAATATTTCCAGGTACTTTCAAATATTTCCAAGCACTTTCAAATATTTCCAAGTACTTCCAAATATTTCCAAGTACTTTCAAATATTTCCAAGTACTTCCAAATATTTCCAAGTTTTTCCAAAATACTTCCAAAGAGGTGTAGACCTACTTCCAATCGCGGATCACCCCTCGTGACTAACTATTATTATTGGTTAAAAATATACACTACCCAAATATATAATCACTAACAGACATTTTGACTAATAATAATTAAAAACTTTAAAAATATAAATCTTCAATATATGAGCGTTTATTGTAGAAGTTTTAATTACTGAAATAATAACTGTTTTAGAAAATTTAAATACGAGATGAAGATTGGTATTTAAAAATAAGAACTTAATTATTTTTTTATCTCTTAGTGATCTTCTAATTTTACATTTCCTAAATTTTATTCTTGAAAATAGCTTCTCGTATATGTAACATAAATACATATACGTACGTCATTAATATTATGAAGCTTGTAACATGTTTCTGGGTCGATAATTATAGTCCAAGAGCTGGTGACACATTTTTGAGTACGGATTTGACCCAACTAGAAATAATGCGTAATAGTACCGTCTATGATAGTTGTACAAGGAATGACCAGTCTGGCTGGTCTAAGCAGGTGGACCAGGTACTGCGCATGGTGTGAGAGCGGTAAAAAAATACATATGTGTTAAAAAAAATTTTGACCCACAATGAAATTATAAAAATTATAATTTATAGTCAATTATAAACATAATATATTCACTCCAGACCATTTGAGTGGTGGAACGTGGAACCAGACCACACCAAAGTGTATTTTTACAACATGAAAAAAAATATTTGATGCTAAAACTGGCTTCAAAATGAATATGGCCAAGTTTCCTTGTCATTCACAGGCCGTTTAAAAAGACATTAAACTAGTTACTGAAGCTTCAACAACTGTTTGTGGCCAGGAAACAAGAGATGGTTTTATTAGAACCCAGATTCAGTCCAGGAAGGAAATTCCGAAATTCGAGTCTAAACAAGAGTTCTTCAAGTGAATTGTGTAACCTCAAGACGACTTCTGAAAAATCCAAGATTTTGTCATATTGTTTATTAAGTTCATTTACAACTATTGTAATAGCAGTAGAAATAAAATTTGAAAAAAAAATTAAAATCTTGATTTTTCCCTCCGCTCTACTGTACACAATATGCTTGAAACTTTAAATAAGATGTGCAACCTCAAGACATTTGAATTTTGGCTCAAAAGTTTTATAGAATAGTTTTGAGCCCCTTAGGCAACTATTGAGAGGCCAGGCATATCAAAATTCAAAAAATTTTGTTTTTCACTCCACCCTTTTGGACAGCCCTGATCTACATAGAAGGAAAAAGTGATGAAAAGAAGAGCTTGAGAAAATTTTAATGGATGAAATGCATTTGAAGGTATTTTTAGATCCAGATCTTAAAGCAATTAAGTTTGTAGAATTCAAGTAAGATGGAAGCTGAAAGGGCTTATGTGATTTAGGGGATATTTGCAATGACGAACAGATAGGATAAATGGTCGACAAATTGGGAGATCAATAGGGTTCTAGAAGTCGACCTAGAGTACCCTAAAAAGTGGGATTTAGTTGAGATGTTTAGCTGCTCTTTTTCCTTTTTTTCTTTTCCCGATGTTTTAATTAGGCAAATAAATTGTTCTTTATAACCCAATTCTTTTCGGCAACTCGCTTGGGTAAATGTTGATTCAGAGAAAGATATATAGTGCTCGTTACTTATATCTTTTTAGAAGTAAAATCTAGAGGCATTCGTAAATTAAGCTTACCTACTTTTATAAACGACTACAAAAGTTTGCTTTCATTTGATTAATTCACTAAGCAATGGATATTTTTAGTAACAAATTAGAAAACGATAAACTTCAAAAATAAAAATATTGATAAGCGGCCTTTATAATTCCTTATTTAAATGCATTCGAATTAAATCCCGTCTCTCAATCTATGCTAAAGAAATAATATGATAAAAATTTCAAAACAAGGAAATTAAATTTTCAATAAAATTTGAATAATATTCGAGTAATCATATAGTACAATATAGTAATATATAATGATAATAAGAGAATTTAATTAATAATAATAAATAAATAATCTAAAATTCTTATATCTAAAAACAAAAAATATATTTTAAATGTTGCATCATTTCATATCCATAGTAAATTACTAATAGGAATAGTAGGGAATTGGATAAAATTAAAAACACAGTTTTTTGTTAAATGGGGCATACGTTTCGTCAGACTATTCTGACTTCCTCAGTGGCCAATTTTATCACTCATTGTCAAAAAACAATTTCACTATAAGACAAAACATCATTAATCTTTTTTTAACATATTCCTGGCTCAAATTAATCAACAATTTTGGAAGCGACTTTTAAAAATTTTGATATTTAATTTTTAATTTACATATTTTATCTCTGAATAAAGGGAATAAAAGGACGACAATTTTATTTTTTTACTTGTTAAATAAAAGTCACTTCCAAGATTGTTGATTAATTTGAGCCAAGAATATGTTAAAGAAAGATTAATGATGTTTTGTCTTATAGTGAAATTGTTTTTTGACAATGAGCATTAAAATAGGCGACTGAAGAAGTCGGAATTAACTGACGAAACGTCTGGCCCATTTAATAAAAAACTGCATTTTTAATATTATCCAATTCCCTACTATTCCTGATTATTAGTTTTAATTAATATTAAATTTTTAAAATTTAAATTGTGTTTTTATTCTCAGATTTAACACTATTCCATGTTATATATGTTGCAGTAAAAACCCGTTTTTTAGTAAGAAGGGTTCTTACTAGTTGAAACGCGTTTCACTAAATACATGTGTAGAGTTTACTGATGTTGATTGAGTTTGGTTCAAAGGTCTAGAATCTTCATTTTTGACTTTCCTCCTCATTTTGAAAATAAACGTTTCGTCAGTTTATTCTGACTTCCTTAGTGGCCCATTTTATTATTCATTGTCAAAAAACAATTTCACTATAAGACAAAACATCATTAATCTTTTTAACAAATTCCTGGCTCAAATTAATCAACAATCTTTGAAGGGACTTTTAAAAATTTTGATATCTAATTTTTAATTTACACATTTTATCTCTGAATAAAGGGAATGAAAGGACGACAATTTTTTTTTTACTTGTTAAATAAAAGTCGTTTCCAAGATTGTTGATTAATTTAAGCCAAGAATATGTTAAAGAAAGCTTAATGATGATTTGTCTTATAGTGAAATTGTTTTTTGACAATGAGCATTAAAATGGGCCACTGAGGAAGTCACAATAAACTGACGAAACGTCTGGCCAATTTAATAAAAAAAAACTCCATGTTTTTAATATTATCCAATTCCCTACTATTCCTGTTACTATATTTTAAATATTTTTAATGAATATTAAATTTTTTAAATTTAAATTCTGTTTTTATTCTCAGATTTAACACTATTCCGTGTTATATATAATGCAGTAAAAACCCGTTTTTTAGTAAGAACGTGCTCTTACTAGTTAAAACGCGTTTCACTAAATACTTTTGTTGGAACTAAAATTTACTGATGTAGGTTGAGTTTGGTTCAAAGGTCTATAATTTTCATTTTTGACATTCCGACTCACTTTGAGTGTTTATATTTAAAATTTTTAAACGAAAATGTCAAAAATTAGAAGCAAAGTTGTAGAGGATGTAATTTTTGACATTTTCGTTTAAAAATAAACACCCAAAAAGGTCAAAAATGAAGATTCTAGACCTTTGAACCAAACTTCACCAAGATCAGTAAACGCTCTAGTGGCCAGAAATTTATTCAGTGAAACGCGTTTTAACTAGTAAGAACGTGTTCTTACTAAAAAAAGGGTTTTGACTGCAACATATATTATATACTTTTCATTATATGGCCATTTTATTCTTCAAATAAGAAAAATTATAAAATTAATTATAACACCAAAAACATGGATTTAGTTTATGAAATGAAAAAAGCAACATATTTCTGACAATTATATTAATTTAAATTTTTGATTCTACAATCTATTTGATCTTATTATATGCATGTCAAACAGAAAGATAGAAAGGCCCAAATCAAATTTTTATAAAAACGTAGATAGATACCTTTTTATTTTTTTATTAATAATTCAGAGTAAAGTATTTCAAAGCAGTTTGTTTTAGGTGGCAATTTCGTAGGTCGCATGTCGCCCAGAGATAGAAGGAATATATTAAATAAACATGAATGAAAATTAAAATTTCATTTCATTCAATTTTTTATTAATACCAATTTGATTTGCAAGGTAAAAGTTAAATAGCTACAGAGAGTACGTGTATATATGGATTTTTTCAATCTCTTAATAGCCGGATGGACCGGGGGTCAAGAGATAATAGATAATGTTTTTTTTTTTTTTTAATCGTGAGATAGTCTTTTACTGAATATGGGTGTGTTATGGATACCCTAGTAGAGACCGCATTCCAATGCAATTGCATATTTTGTTTGCCGCCACATACGACACAGGGGATCAATTATATATCCGAATCATCCATCTAGGATACTGTGGGTTAAATTGTATACTGCATATTTTTGCATAATTGAGTAATATTGCATAAAAATGTATATTTGAAGAATATTGCTTAAAATTGCATGTTTGATCGATTTTTGGTCAAATATTGCCTATTTCACGTCAAATACAGACTTTTTAAAAGTAAATGAAAAAAATGAAGAAATATATATATAAAGTTCCTTTAAATTTGTCCCCATTACATCTGAGGATGTGGAGCGCTCCTTTTCATCATATAAATCTATTTTAAGTGACCAAAGACATAATAACCTGAAGATAATTAAAAAAAATACTTGTAAACATAAATTTTTCAAAATTACAATCAAATTTTAATTATTTTTGAGATCCCTTGTTAATTATTTCCTTATTATTATTATTTTTTTAATGGCCTTTGAATGTTCGTATGTGTATGCGAAAGTGTGTGTAAATTAGTGTAGTGATCAGATTATAGTCGGATAAATATTTGGATTATTTTATTAGTTTATTATTTGTACGTCAATAAGAAAAGCTTGTTAATATAAAATAAAAGCAATACAATACAATCGTGTGTCTTTTAAATAAAAGTACCCCCCCCCCCCCCCGAGGATTTTTTCGATCACATTTTTTGAAACATTATTATATTTATTATGTTGATTTTATTCAAGAGCACTATTATTTCTTTGAGTTTAAAGATTTTTTAATAAATTAAATATAATGAGAATTTTTTGAAATTTTGTTCTCAATAAAAGTACATATTAGATACTTGTTGTCTATAGCTTACTTTATCATTTTATTTCTTTCAAAGCACTCCTTCAAATATATAGTCTTTTTATCTTCAATTTTAATTTTTTAGTGCATGAAAAAATTTATTTTGCCAATTTTTCCAAATTTCAACGTATACTGCATATTTCAGCCTTTTCAACTCCATATTTTGGCAGTTTTTACTGCAAAAAAATCCGGTCTCTAGTTATGGATAATTTTTATTACATGTCAGAAGAGTTATATTCACCTCTTTGGAAATTAAACCTAAGTGATATAAAGAGGACATCCTGCTCAATTATCAAGGGATGAATGCAACAATTTTGATATGGATAATTATCCATAACAATATACAGTAGAAGAGAATCTTGTGAATTTTCAAAAAAATCTTAATTCTACTACACACGATAAAATTAGGTTTTGTAATAACGCATTGTTTTGTGATAATGAAACCATGTTATATTTGTTTTGAATTGTCTGTGTAAGCGATAGTGTTGGTACAATACGTTCAAAGAAGACGTATTGTATTAAACTAATACTGGTATCAAACTTAAATAGCAATGTAAACGAACGTGGATTAAATAATATAACATTTTAAATAATATAAACTCTTTAATATCACATTTAATATGCGATATCGGCATATCAATAAAGTATACATTTTTCATGAGCATCTTCATCATTAACTATTATATTTTAATTGATACCCATTTTGCTTTATAAATGTTTAATTTACGCTTCAAGAGACAGCTTATTATAACCTTATTATTTTAGACTAGTGATTCTAAAACTTTTGTTAAACAACTTAAATAAACAGCTAAAAATTAAATACCACTATGTGTATATTTAATACTTCGGAATTTTGCATCAAATAAGAACAAATAAAAAAATATATTTAATTATGTTCAAAATGAGTTTAGATTTTTGAAATAGATCTTGTATAAAGAACTGCGCCGGCTGTAAAAAAGTTAGTACGAATATTATATTTCAAATGCTTAGGGTGTAAAGTAAGAAATAATTAACAGAAAAGACCACAAATTTTAATATGCGATTCCCTTTCTTAGGGTATTAGGACTCCATTTATGTTCAATTGCAGAGTGCCTTTCATTTTCTTTTCTTATTTATCAGTAATGGCGATTATTTGCCTACCCTACAGGCGATTTGACCTTTTTGTTTTTTTGAGACTTGACAAAATTAAATAAAAAAATTGATCGGCAAAGCTCTCATCAATCACTTGAATTTTTGACCCTCACTTATTCAGGACCTATTCTACAAAGTTGCTCTACTTTTGAGATCTATTAGATAAAGTGCTATCAAAATGCCATCGACGCCGAAGGCTAAATTAGTTATTTTTGTTAGTTATTTAATAATATATTATAAATTTAGTTGGTTCATGTCCATTTTAATAATAAATAAAGGATTCACGGGTTTTTGGAGAATTTTTTCTATTAATGTTAAATATCAATTTTCATACACGTTTTGTCTTTTTCATGACTTTTTCAAGCACTACTAATGTTTTAAACAATTGACTACTTGAAAAAGTCCTGAAAAGGACGAAACGTCTTATGAAAATTGATATTTAGATAACATTGATAAAAAAATTGACCAAAAACCCGCGAATCTTTATTTAATATATTATACTTGTTAGTGAAAATTTTTGCTCTTAATATTAGTATAGGTAAATAAAATAATTAAATTAGTTACTGTAGAAATTTTTAATATAATAGCCACACAAATGAAAGGTCGTAGAAAGTTAGTTCTGATCCTAAAATCTAAGTAAGTTTGTGTTTTCATAACAAAGAACTAAAAGATTTTTGTCATTATATCTTCAGAAATTTCAGTTGAAAATGAAAAAAAATCAGAAAAATTCGAATTATCATTTGGAAAGCTATCAAAGAGTTGTAGATAAAATCCGCAAAAATATGAAACGCAGATTGATAATAATAATTTTCCCCTCTCTGACAAGTTTAATTTTTCATGAAATCGCTAGGAGACAAATAAAAATTGTAAAATTACTAAAATTTTCGGAAAGCGTAATAATAAGTCTTAAATTTTTTTTGATTTTTCCTGAAATTAAAATTTTTTGAGGATTATTGATTTTTATTGTATGTTAAAAACTAGTAAAGATATTATGATACTGTTAAAAGTACTAACACATAAATAATAATCTATATAGATCATGGGTTTCGGTAGCGGTTATGTCTTTACCTATGTGAATTTTCCCTATTAAATTTTAAGCTAATCTAAAATACAAAGGTTTCCCATGCCTGCATTTAACAACACTTTAGGGAGCATTAGAACGTTTAAAACAAGCCCAACAAAAGTTTTAATGGTCCCGTAATAGAAATTTAAGCCTGAAGACTTACAAAGAATAAAATGTTAGGTATTCCACATTATTAGAAAATGAGAAGGACAGACCAATATATGCAATTACTATTCATTTTACTGTTCCTTTTAGAACGCCTAATGATTGTAAGAAATTCAAGATTAAAATAAAGACTCGTTAAATAATAAAAAAGTTCATATTAGTCGATGTTTAAAGTTTGTTGACAATTCACACTATGATGGAAATTAAGGTAGAGGTATTTTTGAATTTTTAAAATTATGAATTTGCAAAATGTATTATGTTGTTTTTATGATGTAAATATTTAGATAGATTTGTAGATTTATGTAATACATATAATGTAAGGTAAATTATTATTGTAAATTTAATTGAAGAATTCTCATCATCATATTATATGTAGTGAGGATTGAAATTTGAAGGTGTCCGAAACGTCAAATTAACAACAACTCTGCTATTCTCGGCAAAACAAAATATTTTCAATTTTTAATTTCATTATCCTTGAACTGCTTTCCATTAAATCGCTATATATACTATATATATTTGCCTAGATTAATTTGCCGCAACGCTGACGTAATGCTGCCGATAGGGAGCGCCATCGGTATATTTACGGCAAATTTTAAATATAATCATAATTTGGACTCGAATTTTGAAATGAAAGACTCCAATTGATTTTAAGATGATAATTAAGAAACATTAAATATATTGATAATTATTCCTCATTCCCCCCTCCTCACCACTCAAAAATTAAATATTCAATTCGCTTTTCTTTGCGCACAGAAAAAGAAATCAATCACATCTTACTTGATTTATATATTATTTGTTTATTTTTTAATAATTTGCACTTATTTATAATTTTTTAAAAATCTAAATTTTGTTATTCTTACTTTTTGATTTTTACAAAATTGAACGACTTAAGGTGACACGCATGCCCATATGAGTTTCTCATGGCAATACTGGATGGAACAGCCTGTCATACAAACAACACCTGATCTCTTTTAAATATTTGGAGCCTTATATCGATTATCGATCCCAAATTTAAAAAAAATGATATAATATAATTCTCCTCCTCACACGATACCACTTATTTAAATAAATCTATTTCCACACAAAAAATATCACAATGCTGTAGATTATAGAAAAAAAAATACTTTTTGATTCATATCTAGAGCCTCATTTCTGTAGCTGTGTCAGGAAGAAAATGAGGCGAAACTTTTAAGAGACTATGTATTTTCGGGAGTTTACAGGTATACATTTGAAGTGTGGTTTTTTAAGAGGAATAAAATTTTTGGACAGAGACGCCGCCCGCCAGGGCACTAGCCCGGAGGGCCGAGCTTTGAGGGCGTGCCGAAGGCACGCACGAAAAGCTCGTATTTATATATATATTTAACTAATCTCGTAGCTGTGACCGTATGCCCATAATAGAAATATGTGAGAAGTGTTTGATTTTTAATTGATTCTAAATACTTAGAACATGATCCAAGACACCTAGGGATTACAAAGCAAATAAAATCTAGACAATATAAACTTTATCGAGCAACAAGAAGATAGTTCTAAACTTCCCGAGGCAGTGGTATTTATTGAGGTGAAATGGTCAGTTTCATGTTCTGACTTCGCAGGGAATTAGCCGGACGAAGTTCTTACTATGTTAGTTACTACCCTGAATCCTTAAAGCAAATCAAATTCTTCTCCTTGCACAAAATTCATTGAAGATACATGGAAATGAGTTAAAATAATACCACCTGAACAGAAGCTGTTTTAAAAAGATTAAGATGTGATGTAAATTCTTATAGTAAATTATAAAAGATAAACACTAAGATTATTTTCTTAGATTTTAGCTATTTATAATTAAATATGTGCTTCGTTTGTCAATTTTAAGTCATTATTCGATTGTCATTTAGTTATTAACGAGGGGTGATCCGGGATTGGAAGTAGGTGTACACCTCTTTGGAAGTATTTTAGAAGTACTTGGAAATATTTGGAAGTACTTGGAAATATTTGAAAATACTTGGAAATATTTAGAAGTACATGGGAATATTTGGAAGTACAAGTGGAAGTAGGTGTACAGCATATTAGGTCGCGGTTCACCCCTCGGTTATTAAGCTACAATATCGTACTGAAATTAACAGGTTACTTTCGTAGGAAAACTTAAAGTGTACTTACAAAATAAGAAGTAAGACTTTCAACAGAAAACTTTGAGACTCACCTGGAACAAAAGAAAAAAAGAAAATTAGTATTATAGTATCAAAAAATAGAAAGTTATTACTATATTTTTAATTTATAAGATCTTAGAAAATTGGATAAATAAATTAAATTCAGACGGACGTTTTGTCACTATATTTCCGACTAATTTAAAATAGTTTAAATATCATTATAAATAGATCTGATTGTGCTTTCTGTGATTCTTTGTTTTAACTGCAATGAAAAATTAATGTGTTTACGAATAAGATAAATTGAAAAAGATAGAATGTTTTGTATAATAATATCAGACAATTGAGTTGAAGAATAAGTCGCTAAGGAAGTCGCAAATACAGTGACGAAACGTCCGTATTATTCAATATAAAACTCTGAATTTAATTTATTTATCCAATTTCCTTAGATCTTATAAATTAATTAAATTATGGATAGAGTTCACCAAACAATTACTATCTATATTTATAATGATAAAAAAAGCCTTCCCTGCAGGCGTTTACATATTATATAACATATTAAATAATTTCTATATTTTTCATAAGATCTACATGTGAAATAAATGAAGTGTGGCTAATAATATTTACAAGAAAATCAAAGGTGGGGCCATTGGTTTGATTCAAATACATACAGGGTGATTCACGTTCGATGGCACGTTAGACGTTTATGGAAAACGGAACGCAGGATTTTTCTGAAAATTTAGCACCTTACATTTTCTTAACTGTTCTATCGATCTAAAATATTTTCAGCATTGCGACGTTTCGGCTTCCATTGAAAAGTCGTAGCAACTTTATTTTTTTAAATGGAACACCCCGTATATTAACACGTTTTTAGAACTGTCCTTTTATTAAAATACTTTTTTTGTTAATATTGTCCTATACCTATCTCTATTGGTTTTCGAAATAAAAAAATAAATTGTGTTAAATATTGTCCAAAACATGGCCCTTATTAAACTTAAATAAATTAGGTGCTCTCAATTCATGAAAAGTTGATATTTTGGTGATAGCTTAGACAGACCCGAATTATTTAATTTACGCCAGGAAATCTACTCCATATCATACAGGTCGTGCTAGAATAACTATTATTTCCGGTATTCATAAAAGAGGTCAAAAGTTTGTTTTTTCAAATAAGACCCCCTGTATATTACTCAATAAATTGAAAGAAGAAGAAAAATGCTTTAAGATGATATATCATGACCCTATATGTAAAACATCAAGTTTTTCTTAATAAAGGCGCTTTTTCGTGGAAAATTACTTTTTAATGAATTTAATTTTAGCTAACTATGTAAATATCAAGCTTATGACAGTTTGTTGACCATTAAACTTATAAGAGTTTATTGACGGTGTTCAAAAAAATCTCCCAAAATGATCGCAAATATTGATTATTCAAACCAAGTTCTTATAGTACAAAATAAATAATTTCATAAGAACTTCGTTTGAATAATCAATATTTGTGGTCATTTTGGGAGATTTTTGAACACCGTCAATAAACTCTTTATAAGTTTCTTATAAATAGTCAACAAACTGTCATAAGCTTGATATTTCAGTTAAAGTTAAATTCATTAAAAAGTAATTTTTCAAAGTCCATGTTTTGGACAATATTTAACACAAATTATTTTTTAACTCAAAAACCAATAGAGATAGGTATAGGACAATATTAACAAAAAAGTATTTTATTAAAAGGCCGGTTCTGAAAAATTTATTAATATACAGGGTGTTCCATTTAAAAACATAAAGTTGCTAAGACTTTTCGATGGAAGCCGAAACGTCGCAATGCTGAAAATATTTTAGATCGATAGAACATGTAAGAAAATGTAAGGTGCTAAATTTTCAAAAAAAGGTGCGTTCCGTTTTCCATAAACGTCTAACGTGCCATCGACCGTGAATCACCCTGTATACACATATAAGGGTGGTTCAGATCAGCACGTTCCACCCATTTATCTGAAAAATAGAATGAGATTTGAGAATGAGAAAAAATTTGATCACATAAGCCTACTAGAACTGTTATTTGATGAAATTTTTTGTTTCCAGGACAAACCAGAGTTATGTTCCATGTGAATCAGTTTCGAAATTTCACACAATTACAGGGGTTTAGAGGATTCATTTGGATAGATCTTTTATAAAGAAACAGCTTTTATTAAAAAACAAAAATGATATTACTCATTGTTTTTTAGTAAAGGTGTCCCAGTCAGTTTGACATTTTGTTCCTGTTGTTTGGAAAAAATTATTAAATGGTGCCTCGGCAAAGTTAATTGTGAACTAAATTTTAGTGGATTTCTCGACGTGATTAAAAATACAAAGAAATAGAAGAAAAAGTAAAAACTTTTTCAAGACTCGGTTCGCTTGCTAGTTAGAGTCGCAACCTTTATAAACGAGACTTAAATACACGACATACTTTTTCCTTCTGTTTTATAGCAATTTCTTTTGTGTTTTGTACATTTTTGCCTGAATTTTAATCAAGTCTAATTGAATATTCTCTCTCTATACGTATAACGAGTAGAGCTGTCGTTTTGGTCCGAGTGCAAAGGCCATTTCTAGAATAATAGAAATTAAGAAATTAATGTCTAATAGTCTGAAACAGGTCTGTTCTTTTATGTGGATGCCACTTACAAGTCCATACCTATTCAGGCATCCTTTCAACACCCTTAGCTCTGAAGAAAGAGAGAGATCTTATTCTATCCTTGCTCTTTGTCATTATTTTCATCGATCAGATTCTAATGAAAGAATCGCTCACCCGCACATTAAATAATAAAAAAGTGAAAACTTTTTCAAGACTCGGTACACCAGAGCTGCCCTAGTAATTATTAATAAATTTAAATATAAATTGTTCATTTATAGCTATAGTATAACACCCTCTTAAAATCTCAATAGAATAATTCAAAAATAATATTTTCTGCCTTTTGAACGAGATATTGCAAAATCTAATCAGTACTATGTATGCAATTGGATGTTGATGAAAGCAGTCCACGGTGGTTGTAAAAAATAGGACTATAGAGGTTTTATTATTTTACATTTATTTGTTAAACCGACGTTTCGGAGATTTATTCTCTCCTTCTTCAGGGTAACAAAAAGTCAATGAAAGTAGTTCAAATCATAATTACTTTCTGTCTCCTTTGACAATGCCAAAAAAACATTATAAAAAATTTTCATCTCGAATAGAAATAAAGTAAAAAGCAATTGATGATCAATATGTGAAGAAGGAGAGAATAAATTCCGAAACGTCGGTTTTAACAAATAAATGTAAAATAATAAAACCTCTATAGTCTGTTTTTTACAACCACCGTGGACTGCTTTCATCAACATCCAATTGCATATTTATACCAGTCCGTCTCTAAAGAAAAACTCTATCAGTACTATGTATTTTGATACAAACCAACTTTTAACTTTCCGTTCTTGGGCTATCTTGGATATCGGAATTCATACACAAAGAGAAAAAAATCATAGTCCAAAAATATTTTTCTCCGAGTTTTAGACATCTTAAAGCACAATGAGAAAATATTTTAAAACTTTTTGTTGTATTATGAGTTTAAAGCCGGTCGTGTTTCACAATAAAGTCTGTCAATACCACCAACTTCAACTTCTTATAATTTTCTTAAAAATAAGTTTATTATTATATTAAAACTAGTCCGATTTAAAGCTTTGTTCTTATTATTTTTAGTATTTGTTATTTGTTTATTTAATATTATTTTATTTTTTAATTAACTAATTTCTGTTTAATAGGGCAATTCATCATGGCTTCTACCTCAAAAATAAAAAAAATCTGTTGAAATTATCTTTTGTTTTCATTTATTTAGAAGTAAATTTTTTACGGCAATACGTAGGTATGTCACAAAAATGAATTTCTTCTGAAAATATGCAGGGAGAGTAAAAGAAATAGAACACAGCCCATCTAATGCCTTGGACAGCCTAACCCCGAGTAGTAAAGTTTGCGGTTAGCGAACCGAACCTTGAAAAAATGTTCACTTTTACCTCAATTTTTTATTTTATTTATATGTCAATACTTTTATAATTTATTTTACCTCCAATATGTGAGGCTCAATCCTAGTGTGCTTGGTATTTTTACTTGTCGCTATTTGTATAAAAAAGCATACTAATTTAAAAATATATCTTAATGTATTTTTAATGACTTATTTTTTGACTAACAACAGGTACAAATTCAATCGATTAGTCTTAATTTCGTTTGTGTATGCGGTAGGTAGACTTTATTTACATTAACACGATCGAAACCAGCATATTAAATTAGCCTACACTCTAACTAGGAAACACGTCCAGAAGTACAACATATTAATTTGTTGTTATACTGTGTATTGGTGGAAAATTAGATAGAGAAATAGAATAAAGCCTAATTTTTGACCTTTAGAATTGTAAAATTACCCCCAAAACAATAAAACTGTAAAGAAAAATTTGACGTGAGTTAAAAGAGTAATAATTTGATCTTACTATAGATACACCATGCCCCTTGTGTATTATTTGAATGATTTTATTTCGATTACAAAACAAATACCTATATGTATTAATCAAAATATTGATTTCGTGAAAAACTTCGAATTTTGTTCAAGTCTCAAGGTTATTTTTACTTATTGAAAGTGGTGTAGGTTTAGGTGAAACATGATGTTAGTTAATAGAGTAAAGGGTGTGTAGTTTCACAGTGAATGAAATAAAACTCAAAGAGGTTTATACAAACTCAATATATTTCGGATTATTAGTCCATCATCAGGAGTTTACAAGTTAATACTAATAATAATTGAACGAGTGGTCGCCATTCTTGACATTCAAATCATGGTTACCAATATAACAAAATATAACATTCAAATCTTACATACCAACCTAACACAAGAAAAACACCAATGAAAATTTAAAATTTAAAAAATTGTTTTACAAAGATTTTTCTTTTTTAATTATAAAATATATAAATGTAAATATAAGAAATCTAAGTAAATATGAATATTAATATAAATAAAAATTACAAGTATAAATATAAAGTCTTTTTAGAATTAAATTAGAAAATAAAATTACAAATTTAAGTCATAGACACAAAATTAATTATAAATATCAATTTACAAATAAGCCTAAATAACATATAGAGATGAAGAATTAAGATAAAACATAATAGGGATAAATTAGATGAGATAAATTACAATATACAACATTTTTTTTTGTGGTTATCTCATATATATTGAAATAATATTGAAAAAAAAAATTGAAAACAACAAAATCATTGTTATCGACCAATCTGTTCTAAGCCTATATATATGGCATATATGAAATAAACATATATAATATATAATTATGAGTTTCCTAGATTTGTTTCACTTTCGCGAATCGAATGCAGGTAATTTTTCAGATTATTCTTCTTCTTCTTCTGGTGCCCTATCCGCTCAGCAAATGTTGGCGATCATTCTGGCTATGATTGTCTTATTGACGGCGGCCCAGAAACAGCTCCAAGGAGTCAGAATTTAGGGAACGCGGTGTTGGCTTATAGTGAAACATTGTTAAAATTAAATTAGGTTGGAGTTGGTGGTGTTTTACAAGGAGAAAAAATTAAAGTTAAGAGCTCGAAACATATAGAATAAAATTAAAAAAATCTTTGTATTTTAATTTTTTCTCCCTAGTGAAACACCACCAACTCCAACCTAATTTAACTGCCTTGTCCACCTCTCTGGTGTAATGGTCATCATATCTGGCTGGCAACCCGGAGGTCTCGGGTTCGATTCCCGGCTATACCCAGACATTGTTTCTGTAAGTATAGGGTCTGGTAATAAAAATTAAGTGGGAGATAAATTTAAACTAATTTATCGCGCGGAGAATTTACCACTGCTCGAAGCCCTTAAAAAACTTAGTAAATTGGATTGTATCTAACTTTCTGAGATTTGGCTCGTGATTTCGGCTTCTTTCCTTCTACTCTGTTCTTTTCACGATGGAGGGGCCATCTCATACAGGCCTTTAGGGGATGGCACCTTCTGGTGTATCTCCTTCTCACATCAATATCATTAAAAAAAAAAAAAAAAAGGAAGTCTTCCCTAACCATTGCCGCAGATTCTTTAACCATGATGTCCTTCTTCTCCCTCGCCCCGTCTTCCTGTTGACATTCCCTGAATAATAAGCTGCTTAGAAATTGATTTGGAAGTTACGTAATATGGCGAAGTTACGATAGTTTCCTAATTTTGATGTTATTTGTTAATTCTTTATTTTTTTTCATTCTTCTTAAAACCTCTTCATTTGTAACTCTATCTATCCAACTTATTCTCAGGATTTGCCGGTATATCCACATCTCAAATGCCTGCGCTCCATTACTTCATCGCTCCTATAAGAGTCCAGGCCTCCATTCCATATACGAGGTCTGTTCGAAAGAAAAGGTGAAGTTTGAATTTTTTTGAAAAGTATTTATTTATTCATCAATATCTATTTTGTCCCCTTCAAAGTAATCCCCCTCAGATATAATGCACTTATGCCAGCGCTTCTTCCAATCCTCGAAGCACTTCTGAAATGCGCTTTTCGGTATGGCCATGAGCTCGTTCTTCGATTCTGACTTTATCTCATCAATTGTGGCAAAACGCTTTCCTTTCATTGGTCTCTTCAGTTTTGGGAATAGGAAAAAGTCGCAGGGAGCCAAATCTGGTGAATAAGGTGGTTGAGGCATGGTTAGGGTGTTGTTTTTGGCCAAAAAATCACGAACAAGCATTGATGTGTGAGCTGGTGCATTATCGTGATGCAGAATCCATGATTTTTTTTCCACAATTCCGATCGTTTGAGCCGTATTGCTTCACGCAAACGTTGCATAACTTCCTTGTAGTATTCCTTATTAACCGTACGACCTGTTGGCAAGAACTCATGATGCACCACGCCATTGTAATCGAAGAAAACAGTGAGCAAAACCTTCACATTTGGCGTGCTTTTTTCGGTTTTGGCTCATCTGGCCGCTTCCATTGGGATGATTGGACCTTGATTTCGACGTCATAACCATATACCCACGTTTCGTCACCAGTTATGACCCTTTTGAGCAAACCTGGATCGTCGTTGACGTCATTCAACAACTCCTGAGCGATACTAATGCGACGTTGCTTTTGCTCAAAATTTAGCAATTTTGGAACAAACTTCGCTGCCACACGTTTCATGCCCAAAACATTCGAGAAAATTGCATGGCATGAGCCGATTGATATGCCAACATCCTCTGCAACTTCCCTAATAGTGATTCGACGATTTTCCAAAACAATTTTTTTCACTGTTTCAATGTTTTCTTCACTTGTTGACGTGGTTGCAACTCCAGGACGCTCATCGTCATCAACATCTTCTCGGCCTTCTGTAAAGCGCTTGTACCACTTATAAACACTTTTTTTGAGACAAAGTGGACTCGCCGAATGCCACAGTCAACATTTCAAGTGCCTTGGAGCACTTTATTCCATTTTTAACGCAAAATTTAATACATATTCTTTGATCCATTTTTTTCAAAAGTCAAAAATCGAAGAACACACACAAACGTGACTAACCTTTCAGTTGTCAACAACAAACTACTAATCCAAATGGGCTGATAATGCCAACATATGACTAACACATGTGTACCAACATAACAAAAAAATTCGATAATCGAATCTACACAGCCCGCGAAAATTGAAAATTCACCTTTTCTTTTGAACATATCTCGTAGAAGAACAGGAAACACGTAACATCTTACTAGCCGCATCCTCAAATGCATACTGAGGTTGTGGCTGCACAGCAGGAGTCTTATTCGCTGAAATGCATTACGTGCTATTTCAATATTCTCTGTTTGATTTCTACAGGTGATCCCATTTATCATTTATAGTGCAACCTATGTCAGATATTAAGTAATAATAATATCTGAATTCATATATTTCTGTGTAAGAAATAATGAATTTTTAAATACTTTTTCTAATTAATATATTAAATAATAATTAATATATCAAAGAGATATCTTTTTCATTTCTCTTGGTCAGATTTAAGAATTTAGCTGACCTCTATAGCCTCAACCAACAGTGGTCTAGCGATATATACTCGTATATCTTGTTTAAAAACGTCGCGGTCAAAGATAACTCTTTTTGATATATTAATTATTATTTAATATATTAATTAGAAAAATATTTATAATATATAAGCTCTACAATAACTAATTTAATTATTTTATTTAGCTAAACTAATAATAAGAGTAATTAATAGAGATTGTGATGTTAGTGGAAGGTGAAACATCTTATAAATATAAGATAAAGTAAATAAATATTATATGAAATATTCATTTGCTATGAGGTAAGATTTCTAGGTCATTTTGTTTCACATTAAAATGAAATGATAATGTGAAACAAGTGATTTAAAATCTAACTCATAGTAAATGAATATTTCATATAATTGGATGTTGATGAAAGCAGTCCACGGTGGTTGTAAGAAATAAGACTATAGAGGTTTTATTATTTTACATTTATTTGTTAAACCGACGTTTCGGAATTTATTCTCTCCTTCTTCACCCCGTTACCCTGAAGAAGGAGAGAATAACTCTCCGAAACGTCGGTTTATCTAAATAAATGTAAAATATTTTATTTTACAACACCGTGTAATCAACATCAATTGCATATTTATACCAGTCCGTCTCCTAAAGAAAAACTCTATCAATTTCATATAATATTTATTTACTTTTATCTTTAATATTAAGAGCAAACATTTTCACTAAAAAGTATATTATTAAATAACTAGCTTAAAAATCATTAATTTTTTTCCTAAAATTTTAGTGATTTGACAATTTTTATTTGTCTCCTAGCTATTGTTTTGAAAAGATGAAACTTTTAAGAGAAGGAAATATTATTGTTATAAACTTGGGTGCCACATTTCTAGCATATTTTAGCTGCAATTCTTTGATAGCTTTCAAATTATAATTAGAGTTTTTCTGATTTTTTTTTCATTTTCTTCAGCTGAAAAGTCTGAAGATCTTATTAGATCTTTGTTGTAGAAAATACAATCTTACTTAAATTTTAGTACAAGAACTAACTTTTTACGACATTCCATTTTTGTGGATATTATATTAAAAAATTCTACAATAACTAATTTAATTATTTTGTTTATCTACTCACTATAAGAGCAAAAGCGTTCCCTAAAGGAGTGTGGTGATATAAAGCGGTGGAGTCCCTCGTCGCCCTGGGTATATCCCAAAGGACAATAATTGATTTAACATATAAGGCAATGAGGGAGTCTCTACTTAATTTTTGCACTTTCGTCAGAAGAAAATATAGAGGGGGTGGCGTAAAATTTTTATTGTAAATACCGAAAAAAAGGTGAAATATGAGTCAGGATTTATAATTAAATTTGCTTATATATAATAAGTAGATATCTATCTTATCTTTGTAAGAGGCGACCCGCTCCTCGGAGAGCCTAATAAACAAAATAAATATATTATTAAATAACTAACAAAAATCATTAATTTAGCCGTCGGCTTTGTTGGTATTTTGAAAGCACTTTATCTAATAGATCTACAAAGTTAAGCGACTTTGTAGAATAGAGTCCTGAATTAGTGAGGGTCGAAAATACAAGTGACTGATGACAGCTTTATGGATCAATTTGTTTATTTAATTTTGTCAAGTCTCAAGGTGAAGCTAAAAAACAAAAATATAAAATCGCCTGTAGGGTAGGCAAGTGATCGCCAGAACTGATAATCTAGAAAAAAAATGAAAGGCGCTCTGCGATTCGACATAAACGGAGCCCTAATACCTAAACCAGTGATTCTCAACCTTTTTTTCGCCACGACACACTTTTAATAATTTAAAAATTTGACGGCATACTAACAATAAAATAAATTAATAGAATTTTATTTGGTTTATTGATTGATGTACCTATAAAATTGTCATAGGACATTCTGCATCCTGTTAAATGTAACTACCTCTTCAGTTCAAATGATAAAATAAATATTTGGATTAAATTTAGTATCAATTGATAAAGAAACATAAAAAAAAATTTCAATTCGTTAGGGACCACTGCCTAGCAGTGGCGGCACACTTCAAGAATCTCGCGACACACTAAAGTTCCGCGGCACCGTGGTTGAGAATCACTGATCTAAACAATAACTATTGGCATATTAAAATTTGTGATCTTTTCTGTAAATTAGTTATTACTTTACACCGGGAAATATAATAATCGCACCAAATTTTTTACAGCCTGCGCAAGTCTTTACACAAGGTCTATTTCAAAAATCTAAACTCATTTTAACATATTTATATATATTCCAGTAAAAACCCGTTTTCAGTAAGAACGGGTTCTTACTAGTTAAAATGAGTTTCACTTATTAACTATGTGGCAACTAAAATTTACTGATGTTGGTTAAGTTTGGTCCAAAAGGTCTAAGAATCTTCATTTTAGACCTTCCGCCTCATTTTTAAAACGAAAATGTCAAAAATTACATCCTCATTAGAAGCAAAGTTGATGAGGATGTAATTTTTGACATTTTCGTTTAAAAAATTTTGAAAATAAACACCCAAGAATGAGACTGGAAGGTCAAAAATAAGGATTCTAGAATCTTTGGACCAAACTCAATCAACATCAGTAAATTCTAGTTGCCACAAAGATTATTCAGTGAAACGCATTTTAACTAGCAAGAACCTGTTTTTACTGCAACATATATATATTTTTATTTTTGTTAAGGGATAATGATGTGGATTCTTGGTGAAACATTTTAAATAAAGTAAAGAAAATTTTGAAAAATTACACGACTTTTACTAGAATTTAAAATATAAAATACTAGAGTAGAGTTTCACAAATATAAAAGATCAGATGGTTGTTTAGCACGACTCTGTAATACTATATTTCGGGGTATAAGCACATCTTCAGGAGTTCACGAAGGACACAGAATACAAAAATAAATAATTTTTAAAAAGTTTCTAAAAATTTTTCAAAATTTTCTTTTACTTTACATTTTTATTTGTTCTCTGACTTTGTGACGTGGGGCATCGATCCCACCCTCAGTCCCTTTTACTCGCCTCTTAAGACAAGCAGGGATACTGTGAATCAATTCTAACCCCGGTAAACAAGGGACTACCACAACATAAAAAGAAAAAACAAAATGAAAAAATGCCTACTCCTAATGTAATTAGTGACGTTTCATCAATCAGCGTTTCGGAGCAGACGAAACCGATAAATCGGATATTTCATATTTGTGATATAATATACATATAATGATGTAGTTATTTTTATATAGATAAATTAATGGAAAAAAATATCCACAAAAAATGTGAACAAAGAATTATTTATTATACTGATTATGCAAGTTTTCCTGTGAATTTTCATGCGTGTGCACTACTAATATCTATTAAAAGATCATTTATAAAAAAAATATATATAGAGGGTTGTTTCATCAATCAGCGTTCGGAACAAATGAAACAAATAAATCGGATATTTCATATTTCTGATTGTCTCAGCGGACTTGGAAAACTTTCAATCCATCAAATCTAATAATATCAAAACTTTTTTTTTCTGGATATTGCACTAATCAACTCATTTTGTCCTGATTCTAATATAACATAAGGTTTTTTTAAATTATAATCATTAAAAACAAATTAGAGAATTTTCAAAAGGATCTATGTTTTTAGTATTACTTTTTACTTTATCATATAATATAGAAATATCTAAAAAACGGCGTGAAAGTTTTTTGATTAAAAAAAATGGGCGAATCCATGGCATTTCGGTCTACAAAAAAAAAAATTTAAGAAAAAAATAAAAACCGACTTCAAAAAAATTAAATGCAACAAATAAAATACACTAAAAGGTATAAAATAATTATTATCTTATTTAGTTACAACTAAACGACGAAATATTAACATGAAATTACTTTTTGAAGTCGGTGCCAAACAAACCATACCTATAAGCGAGCGTACCCACCAAACGTACTAAGTAAGATCCGTCGAGTGCGATTCATAAAAGGTATGTTTGGCACCAACTTCAAAAAGTAATTTCATGTTAATATTTCGTAGTTTACTTGTAACTAAATAAGATAATAATTATTTTATACCTTTTTAGTGTATTTTATTTGTTGCATTTAATTTTTTGAAGTCGTGTTTTTATTTTTTCCTTAAAAATTATTTTTATTTTTCTCTTTTTAGTGATGTTATTAATAGTGATCATATCATCAGAACTTGACCAAATTAATATGGCTACCATCCCTAAGATACCCCTTTCCAATAAAAAAAGAATCATCGAAATCGGTTAATAAACAAAGAAGTTAGGCCTGAACAAACCTAACAAAAAGGTCTAATACCTATGAAAAAAATGGGACCAATCGGAAAGTAGACTGAACCCAATGCAAATTTTTTTCAAAATCGTTCACAATTGGCAGAGATATGAGGTAACATAGGCACAAAAAAAAATTCAGTCGAATAGAGAACCTCCTCCTTTTTTGAAGTCGATTAAAAAAGCCCTAATAAGTGAACATGGGCCAGGCCTATAGAAAAATCATGTGGACGGCCACATCAGTCTTTTTCTCCCTATATATGTTATACTTAGGGACCGTCTATAAATTACGTCACACAGTAAGGGGGGAGGGTTCATCTCAGATTTGTGACAAAATTTGACAGGGTAGCTCGGAGATCTTAAAAATTGTGATGTCACAAAAGTCAAATTAAAATTAAAATTATATGGTATAAACGTGATAGAGGGAGAGCTCAATGAAAATGTGACAGAATGTGACACAAAGGGGTAGTCTAAAAAATTGTGTGAAGTAATTTATGGACGGCCCCTTATAGGAAAAAAATTAAATAACCTAATTTAAAATTATAATTTATAAAAGATATAATATATAATTATAATTGTAGGTAGGTATAGGTAAATATATTATATTTACCTACACCTACAATTTTAATTTTTCCCAGAAACATGAGAAATTTCATTTCTTAAATCAAATAAATTAACACCCACAAAACGTATAGACAATTGGAAATAAATAAATAAATAAACTTTTGGCTACCATTAAAATGAGAATATATAGGACGCTATATATGCAGATATAGAAATAAATAAATATTCATTGATATTTTCAAATATCATTTATTTATTAATTGAAGATTGAATATTAAATAAATATTAGATAAGGGCCAGGTGTATGGTAAAGTTATATGGATGTCCACATTAGTTTATTTAACTAAATATTTAAAAAAATTATCGATCAAGGGAGTTGAAAGAAAAGTTTTAATATCAACAAAAGAAATAAGGCTGTATGAAATTTGGAGCAGATGGGGAAGAGATCCTTCAAACAAGAAGCAAGAATGCGAGATCACATATATTGTGTAAAATAAATCTGAAGAAAAAATGATAACTTTTTCAATACTGGATACGCTTTCTGTAAATTTTTAAATACTGACAATTTTCTTGATGTCGAATAATTAGTCTCGAGATTTAATCCTCACAAGTTAGCTAAATAAATTGGTCATCGAAACTCTCTCATACTTATCAGACATTTCACCAAAAGATTACTAGGTACTTATTAAATTACTTATTACATTATTTTGACAACTTCATGAGGGGTAAAAGCTTCAACAATATTTTTAGCAAAATTACATTTCTTAATTTGAAGGAACAAGTATCAACTTTTTCAAGACTAGATAGACTCTCATACAAACATGTCTCAAATTTCTGTAATTGGTTAAAACTCTTTAATTAATTATTTTTTTTTAATGGTTTTCATTTTTCACCAGAGGAGTAAAAATTGTTTCAAAAGAAATATCAATACAATGTGAAATAATTTTTCTATGTAATTGTAGATTAGATCGGATGGTTTTTGTATGCTAAGAATATTGTACAAAAATGTATGATCTCTCAACAAGTACTGGGTGGGCCACCTCTAGCTTAACACGTTCAGTGCTTACAAACATCGGGATAGGTTGCTGCAGGACGGTTATAAAATTAAAATTATAGGGTATAAAAGTGATAGAAGGAGAGCTCAATGAAAATGTGACAGAATGTGACACAGGGGGGAGTCTAAAAAATTGTGTGAAGTAATTTATGGACGGTTATAATTTCTGTTAATAAATGCTATCCATCTACACAAATTGAAAAATCCTGCGTAAAAAAAGTCGAACCCAGAGACTGCACAGAATATAAACAACACTTAGATTGCTCTACACGCTGATATCGCGTGTGGCACAAACGCTGAAGTAACACTGACCTTAGATTTGTATCTGCGCACATGACGCACCAGTGCGTCATGTGTACCGCATTAATGGTGCTAGCGAAGCACCGGTGAGTCATGCGCACTGAACGTGTTATAAAAAAAAGTTATTAGTGTAGTGTTCCCCGAAAAGTTTGAGCAGAACTGCTCTAGGATACATTCGCATAAAGGCTAGTTTACACGGGCTTAATACGTGTCATTAATACTATTCCATTTAGTAAGCACTTAGCAGACTAACTGATTACTAGTGGTTCACATGTCTCTACTAGCCACTTTAATTAGTGTACAGTTAAAGTTGCAAGATATGTGGTAGGGAAGCTCTTGCCATTAGTAAATAGAAACCATTTCTATTCACTCGCACTTAGAACTCTACTAATAATAACCGCTTATATTGTGTGTTTACACGACACAGAAATATTACGAGTGGTTAGTACCAATACTTAGTACTAAGCCCGTGTAAACTAACCTTAAAGAAAGAAAGTGTGAAACCCATAACCAGATGCTCACGAAAAACTAGATCCACTTAGCTGATTAATTTTTCTTTTAAAACATACATTTCTATAATAAACAATAAACCAGAACAGTATAGTATTAGAGTATTTCGATCATTCATTACATTATGATTATCGCCTGTTTTATTGTTTTCTAGCTTGTGCGTGTCTGGGGCCCACTATCGGTCTCGAAGGAGTCAGTTCCAACAGCTCATATGTTTAAATGGAGCAACACTTGCCAGGTCAATTTGCCAAACAAAAACGGCATGAGCCGATTTTAGCTTGTTAACTCCAATATTAATATTCAGGAGGCTTTGCAGTTGGGACGGGAACAGTTTTTCAGGGTGGCAACTGGGGGTGGCAGGCCAGGAGGTGGAATATGGTGGTAGCCCCTCAAGCGAGGTGTGATATACTAGCATCGTTGTAACGAAAGTGGAAACCTCCATTAAGTTGGCAAGAGTAGCTAGCTGCAAGGAAGGAGCAAAAAGCCATTGGCAAATAAGACTAGTTTAGCTGCCAACTTTTTTGAGGATTGTTTAATGCGTGCAAGACATTTCTAGAATAAAATTTAGATGACAACAAATAAATAAACGCTGCCTTAATAAATAATAAAATAGAAAAAAAAATATTCGCAACCCGGGCTGCCCTTTATTCGAACGATAAGATAGATGGCAATCAATAATATATTTCCAAGCAGATATAAAAGGAAACCCCAAAAAGTCATTAATATCTAAGTATAGACAAGATTACGATTCCACTTCAATTGAATCGTTTCAAACGATACCCAATAAATAATCCATAACCATAAGACACAAAAGGGTTAATATGATTTATTTTATATATCATTCTTTTGAAAAAGAAACATGATATTTATTTAGAAGTTATAAAAAGTTCTTTTAGGTTTCGGTAATCACGCATAAAATATGCGGTTCCTGTGGTTTGTCTTATATATTGATGTATGTGCGTTTAAATATCACTTATCTTCATTGTCTTATGTAGACAAGGCGCATCATGAATTCAAAAGAGGTTTTAGCAACAGTGGGGTAAATAACGCCATTGCAGCTCTTGTGATGGGGCGCAAGGGTTCCGAGGGCGCTGAGAGAACATGACAGATAAAATATTTTAAAATATAGAAGTTTAGGGAAGGGGCGCATTTATAAATTTTTCTCTCTTTACGAAAGTTGGAAAAAAAATCAAGATATTTTAACGAAATTAAATATTTTCATTCCTTTAAATAAAATTATAATTTAATATGAAAATTTGAGTGTCTTATCTTTTTGAGAAAAAAATTTAAAAAAAAGAATATCTTCTGGGTTTCATACCCATATATTTTAATCGATTTTAATTATATGTGTTGGAGAGTCGGGTTAGCCGAGCTGGGTAACGCGCCGGCCCCGCTTCGGCATCGATCGATTATGACGATGCTAGAGCGGAAGGCCGGGGTTCGATCCTGGCTGGCAAATGAAAAATTTCTACCTGCTAAAAACTCGGCTCCTTCACTACATACTAACAGCTGTATCTGAATAAAAATTGAACACATGTTATATGGCATTTTTTATTGCAATTCGTCTATACTACCAACTCCTAAAATATTTACTATTCCTCCTGAAACACCCTGTATGTATGTCAGAAGAAATTCGCCTTCAGGGTTAGGCTAACTGTTCGGATAGCAAGTTAGCGCTTGGGTTCAACTCCTAATGGGCCGAAATCTTCTGACATATAATATATACATAATAATCTACTAAGATCTTTGATGAAATTGTCCTTAAATAAATAAATTCTCATATAATTAAAATTATAATTTTCGTTAAATTTTATAAGGCATTTTCATGTTTTCAATTTTTTTGGAATTAAATTTTATTTTCATATCAAAATCTAAATAACTCATAAGAGGAATCTTTTGTAAATTTTTCTCCCTTTACACGAAGTCTTTTTGAAAAACTTTCCATCTAAATTTTCAAAAAAATGACATACTCAAATTCTTTATATTTAAACTTCTCATTCAAATACATGTTTAATATTTCAAAAAACAAGGGTTTGGTGAGAAACCACACATAAAGCTTAGGCGGGTGCACATAATTATAATCTTAGTTATGCTCCTGACTAGCAATAATTTTAGATGATACAAGGTTTAATTAAGAAGGCGAAAAAAGAAACTGCAGAGTTCTGGATACAACCTCGCAATGATTAATTATATTTGAAAGAACTTTATTACCATTATTGAAGATTTAAAATATTCTGAAAAGTTTTTCACCAATTTCACAATGATGAATTACCTATTGAGAATTGTTGGTCGAAAAATTTTACAAATTTTTTTTTAATATTAAATTATCGTTTGTTTTGTTTAATCAGAAACAAAAAAAAATAGTAAAATAACCGTGGTAATACTAATTTATATCGATTCGAATTTATTAATCTAATTGTTCATGGAGTGAAATGAACTTTTTTCATAATTGGTGATTTAATCAGGTTAACTTTTAAAATATTCAGAGTGATTTAATAATTAATCATAATTAAAATAGGAATGTAAAAGATAACACAAAAAAGAACATGCATTTCGGAGAAGACTAATCATGTTATCTATCAGTAAGTTTCGATCAATATCTGTCAAATATGATGGGAGCAAAAATAGATCCCCTTTATTTAATCATGTCATAAGTTGTTTTATTTACAAATTTATTGGTAGGTTTGACAAAAAATAAATGTTGATTTTTTGTCAAGATTGCCAGAATAACATCCGGGAAAGGGTATTATTTAGGAGTATTTATAAACCCAGATGCCCTTGAAAGAGACACTAATAGTGTAGCAGGGCTGAAAAATATATAAAATATTCAATTTATTTATGTATTATTAAAAAATGTTGACAAAAACATTTTTTATTTTATTGTATACCGAACAAACATAAAATAAAGTATACAACATTTGTATCACTCAGGCTAATAACTATCACTAATCAACCAACATTGTGACAGCTCGATAATAAAAGGACGATATTGATTTTTATTTAAAAAGACTTGGTTTAATTCAGGCCAAGTGAAGCATGAAAATGAAAAATATATTCAACAAATTATTATAGCACATGTTAAGGTTATTATTGTTGAATTTAAAATGCCTTTTTGTGTGGTGGGATTCGATACGGAAGAAGATTGCACGCTCTGCAACCTGAGGGTGAGGGAGGACCTGAACCACGTGCTGAAGAGTGTACTATGTACCAAGAATGTAGGGAGCGAGTTTTGGGAAATGTATCGAAAGGAGAAATTATAAATATTTTAGAAACTGGAGAGACAAACATTATGTATAAAATATATATTGGAGAAACTACAAGGAAACTTAAAACTAGACTAATAGAACATGAAAAATCTGTAGTTCATAAAAACCCAGTGTATGCATTGGCCATTCATGCAATAGATAATGATCGCAATTTTAAATTCGATGACACATAAATAGTATAGGCTGAAAGTAATACTTTCAAAAGAAAATTTTACGAATCAATAAGAAATATCTATAAGAAAAAAACTTAAATGAAACAGTGAATTTTATGGTAGACACTGAGAATAAATAATAGCAGATATTACTTGGGAATTTTAAATAAGATTAAAAAAAATGTGTTCTGTATGACAACACTAAACGAATTTATCAATGGCATTCTAAACACCAAAAAAGTTTATTTACACCCAAAGACGGTTTTGCTAAGTGTTTTTTGAACTTCGAAAGGAATTGTTCATTTTGAGCTCCTTAATCAAGGCAAATATATCACTGCTGAGTTTACACATCTATAATAGGTAGGACGCATGAAAAAATGCTTGTATTTCAGCTTTCTCTGGTCAATCGCAAAGGCCCCTTACTCCTTCAATATAACGCCTTGTCATGCGAAAAGGTCACCTAGGAAAAATTGCTGGTAATTGGCAGAGAAACCCTACATCACCAGCCATATTCTCCAGCTTTCTCGCCTTATGATTATCATCTGTCCCGAGCTCTGGGTAACATTATGAGAGGAAAAACGTTCTCGGAGTGCAACAATATCAAAACGGTCTTAGGGAATTTTACAAAAAAGGAATTTGGGATCTTGAGGCACGTTGGAAAAATGTTTCAGAAAGTGATGGTGATTGTAAAATAGCCGTTTTGCCAGTTCCGAACCTCCGAAAAGAACTTGTACTTTCAATGAAAAATATTTATATCTTTGACATTTATGGTGCAAATCTTATGAAAATTTGCAGTATTCTTGAGAAAACTGTGCTGATTCCAGAAAAAAATATGCAACGTTTTTATGTTTAATTGTTTTATAAAAAAAAAAAAAAAAAAAAAAATATTTTTTAAAAACTTTTAGCACGAAACGGCGTTTTACAAATAAAATCATGTCTCTAAGAGGCAAAGTGATAATTAAGTCAAATTTTTTTAGAAATTAATCTACAACATATTTCCTATTTTAAGAAACAACAAAATACTTGGCTTTTTATTTCCTTCAGAGTATAAAAATATTTTTAATTAAACTATTTTTTTTTACTTTTACTCTTGAGTTTTTATATTGAAGGAGACAATAAAAGAAGTGTACTTCTACTGAATTATAAATTTTATTTATTTATAACGAGACTATAGTTTCGAGGGCTTTGCGGCTCTTCATCAGCAATTACAATGAATTATGAATAAATTAATTCCTGTGAATCCATTGTAATAGCTGATGAAGAGGGCAAAGCCCTCGAAACTATAGTCTCGTTATAAATAAATAAAATTTATAATTCCAGCAGAAGACACACTCTTTTATTTTCCCCTTCAATATATAAAAATTCTACTACTCTCGGCAAAAAAACTTTCAATTTGAGTTTTATAGGTACCATATTATAAATTAAACAACAAATAGCTGAAAAATTTGTTTTAAAATATATAAAAACAATAATTATTATTATTTAAATATGTTTCACCAAAAACCAACACCATTTTCCCTTAACAAAAATAAAATAATAGTTAAAACACTAGTTTTTTTTCTATCCTTAAACCAAAAAACGACAGGACTATTTACAGCACTTGGTACATTTGAACAGAGCTTACTTACAAATCGATTGGAAATAAAAACAAAATTTCAACCTCTTTTAGAAAAATAAAAAAAAACTCATTTATTTGTAAATATATAGAAGATATATGTGAAGATATACATATACGATTTTATATTTCATTTATTTTTACTTCCTTCTTTAATCAAACATTCTTTCGTATATTTGAAATATTTCCCTCTACAAAGGGATGCATTGTTTGATCTATCTTTTTTTCTTTTATTACAATAAAAAATTAAATATTTCGAATTCTTTATCGGAATATATTTACAAAAGGATCATCAAGATTAGAAACGATTTAATTTTTGAGCTCAACAACCACGGCAAGCTATTTCTTTCTTTTTTTATTCTTATCCTTGCTTAAGCGCCCCACTTGGCTTAAAGGAAAACAATCTGGATTTTCTTTCTATTTCTTTACCCCTTTCGACCCTTCGTGCCCTTTCCTCTTCTCCTCTGGCTTATATCTTTAATCGCATTTACGAAATGATTTCCCCAAATCACGAAAAGTAGGTATTAAATATAAATATCGGTCTAAATAGAATTAAAGTTAATTTTCCTATAATCGTTAGTGGGAACAATAAAAAAATACGCTAATTATCAGTGCTATGATTCCTTTGGGGTTGTGGTTTCCGTTAATTAGCTTAATCGATATTCATGAAGATCCATCATTAAAGAGTCCTTAATGAACAAGAGGATTTTCGTAAGGAGATCCTTTCTCCGCCAATGTTAAATAAAAAATATTAGATTCTAGCTATAAGTTAATTTTTTATAAAAGTTTTAAGTCTCTATCTATACATTGGTGAAGTTTGGATCACACATTACCGAGCAAATTTTTCGAAAATAAATTTTTTTAATATGTAAACATTTTCTCAGTTTTATTGAAAATTAAGATCTTGACACTTTCTCTTGAATTATACTACTATTAGTTGAATTGATAAAGTTACAAAAAAACTAAAAATTAGCTTTTTGAAACATGCATGTTTCTTTTTTACTTTACCATACAGGGTATGGTCAAGTATTGTAATCGTGCGTGAAAAGTGTTTTTTTTTTTTACTTATTTTTTTCGAAATATCTCAAAAACGGCTGAAACTATTTTGATTAAAAAACTTGAGCGAAGCTCTACAAAAAAGCTCTAATAAGTGAACATCGAAAAAATTATATTTTTCGAGAAAATAATTGTTTTGTCAAAATGTCTGTTAGTCTGTCTGGTTGTCTGGTTGTCTGTGCTTTACCAAATTTTTGTGGACGAGCTAGCTCAAAAACTAGTCTGAATATCGAAACCAAATTTCACACATACTTTTGGTCCATTGAGATTAAGAGCTGATTAGATTTTGGTGCATATCGACCCAAAATTAAGAGGGTTGAGGGGGTTAAAAATTAAAAATCTAGGCCACTTGAGCAAACTCAACCAAATTTTGTGTACAAAATCAGTGGGCCCCCAGAAGTCGAAAAAAATGCAAAAACTAACCGCCCGAAATGGGGGGGGGGGTTGTAGGCCTAAAAAATGAAAATAAAGGCTCTTGTACCAAACTACACCAAATTTTGTATACATAATCAGTGGGCCCCCAAGAGTCTAAAAATGCAAAAACAAACTCCCCTCCCCTACATGATTATAAATAATTGTATTAAATATTAAATATAAGTGAGGGTCTGTATGGTAAAGTCAAGTGGATGGCCATAACAGAACACGTCAGCTTATTTTGCAATAAAATATATCATTGACCGAGGAATTTACTTAGATATAGTATTTACTTTAAAAAATCACATAAATGCTATGTCTGGATGTAAACATAAGCAGTAGCAATACAACGCATTGCCAATTCATACAAGACTTATTATCAGCTGATTTTAATAAATCAAACTAACTTTTGTATTTTTTTTATACCCTGATTGTTTTTATTTCAAACATTTACGGCTTTCATACTATTTATTTTTTAATTCTATTATTTTTCATTTGTATTTTAAGTTATTTTATTAAATATTAGATTCTAGACTACTTTTGACTCAACTGGAACGAAAGGACCTCCTTAAGAGTTCATATTATGAATTTCAGCTATTAACTATGCTGGCGCCCTCATTCAGGGATAGAAAAAGCTACCGGGAAAATCGAAACAGCCCCCTCCATGCAACTTTTAACAAGAGGATGTCATTAGACGGCCCATCGGGAATTCTTCTGGTACTCCCTTTGGACATGTTATCATTTGAAAACATTATCACAATATAGGTATTTCAAGATTTTTTTATTTTTTTTATTTTCAAGAATTAATTTCCTTCTCTCTGAAAGTTGATCAAAGCTAACAAGTTCTAACAACTAATAAGATATATACAGGGTGATTCACGGACGATGGCACGTTAGACGTTTATGGAAAACGGAAAGCAGAATTTTTCTGAAAATTTATCACCTTACATTTTCTTACCTGTTCTATCGATCTAAAATATTTTCAGCATTGTGACGTTTCGGTTTCCATCGAAAAGTCGTACCAACTTTACTTTTTTAAATGGAACACCCCGTATATTAAGGCGTTTTTAGAACCGCCCTTTTATTAAAATACTTTATTGTTCATATTGTCCTATCCTATCTCTATTGGTTTTCGAGATAAAAAATAATTTGTGTTAAATATTGTCCAAAACATGGCTCTAATTAAACTGAAATAAATTAGTGCTCTCAATTCCTGAAAAGTTGATATTTTGGTGATAGTTTAGACAGACCGAAGTATTTAATTTACGCCGAAAAATCGACTCCATGTTATACAGGGCGTGCTAAGATTACTATTATTTCCCTTATTCATAAAAGGGGTCAAAAGTTCGTTTTTTTCAATTGAGGCCCCCTGTATAATACTGTACTTTAATTGTATTATTTTTGAATAGATTTTATCCCTATCGAGATTTTGGCCAATAAAAATATATATAAATTGATTGAAGGTGACAATAAAGAGTGTGTCTTCTGCTGGAATTATAAATTTTATTTATAACGAGACTATAGTTTCGAGGGCTTTGCCCTCTTCATCAGTCTATTACAATTGATTCACAGGAATTAATGTATGAATGGAAAGCGAAAATCAATTGTAATAAACTGATGAAGAGGGCAAAGCCCTCGAAACTATAGTCTCGTTATAAATAAAATTTATAATTCCAGCAGAAGACACACTCTTTTATTGTCTCCTTCAATATATAAAAATTCTGCTATTCTCGGCACTAAAACTTTCAATTTAATATAAATTGATTAGTTTGAGTTATTTATCACTTATTTTAAATTAGTAAAGTTCATGGGAGAATTTAAATAATTTATAAATATTAAGAACATAAATATAATATCATTTGAAAATATATTTAGAAAAATGGAAAATTTATTTGAAAATATTTCATGATATTAATTAATTTGGCGATAATCGTTAGGGGAAATATATAAAAAATAAGCTAATTATCAGCTTGTGGTGGCGGTTTGCCTTAATTAGCCCAATTAATTTCCAGGAAGATCCATCCTTAGAGAGCCTTTAATGAACAAGCGGGTTCTCTTAAAAGCCATATTATGACTTTTTAAATTCTTAATCAATTGCTCGTTTTCGAGAAACTGATTCTATGTATATGAATTACTCATTTAATATAATAAGATTTCAAAAATATGTTATGCTATTTAAACTATTTTGTATTTTATTTATTTATATTTTTACTTTATCAAATGCGAAAATAAGAACAAATTTGATATTTCAAGTATTTAGGAAGATATAAGACTCTGACGTGACCGACTCGCACTTGGCCGGCTTATTTATTTTTACTTATTTAAAGAGACAGCCATTAAGGTAGTTGTTCCGCCAAATGCGTTTTCTTAGGATTTTTTTGAAATTTAGACAGATTATTATTTAAATACTTCTTCATCGATTGGTGGCAAAACGAAATTTATGAACAATATAGTTCCGGAGATATTAAATTTCAAAAATAGAGTTTTTCAGGCTCTTTAACATTGCACTATACGGGATATCGGAAAATTTACATACATATTTAATTATAATTAAGAAACCCTTCTTACCATTTTTATAAAAAACTAAACCAACATTAAACAATAACCAATAAATATTTTAAGACAATTTTGATTTATAGTTACAACACAGTTTCTGAGATAATAATGAATAAAAAATGAAAAATGTATAAAAAAATTTAGACTAAAAACAATTTGGCAACAGCGCATTTATTTTACCAGCAAAAGATCCATGCGCTAGATTTTTTCAAAATTATAATTTTCATAAGGTGTAATGTAGGCGTTGATTACATTTGTTAAAAAATAACAAAACGATTTTTATAGAAATTTAAAATATATTTTATCTGTCATTTTAATATAAAAATATTCAATCTCTTACAATGGTGCCAAATTTGTCAAACGAGCACGGGATTGGCTAGAATTGGTACATAAACAGCAAAAAGTTTTGGACTTATGAACTATGAATCCTTATTGTCTGTTCTATAATTTAAGTACAATCCTACAGTCATAGTGATCATCATCGAATGTACATTCCCTAAGACCGGTTTGACGAAACTACCACCGCTCCAACACATTCTTTTAACCGATGGCAACTCTTTTACTTCTCTAAAAATCCCTCATCCCATATGTATACGTATATATAAATAAATACAATTTTTTTATAAAAAAAAAACAATCTTCAAACGGTTCTTAAAATCTAAACGTTACTCCATTTATCAATGGAATTTTAAGAAATTTGAAAAAATAGTTGCTATAAGAAGTAAATTTACTATATTATACTATAAAAATTTATAATCATTTCTTAAGGAAATTATTTTTCAAATTACTTAAAATTCCATTGGTAAATGGAGAAATTCTCCCGAAAAATTTGGATGTTAAATAAACGTTTCAAGAGAGATTTTTATAAAAGATTTGGATTTAAAACCAACCACACAAAATGGAGAGGAGGATCATAAATACAAAATCTAACCCTTTGGACCAACATGAAACAAATTTTGTATACTCAAGGTTGAGTAGTTAACCAAAAAAGAATTTAGTCTTTTTGATTTTAAGTGGATTCTTTCATGTTTTCAGTAGAGTTTACCATTAATGTTCAAAACATCAAAAATATGGTTATTAGTCTAGTATTAGATAAAAATCGATCGTTATTTTTTATTTTAAGCCGATTCCTCCATGTCTTCAGGAATGGTTACCAATAATAATCGAAAGGTCAAAAAACCAATGTAGAATGGTTATTCCTCAAGTATTAGATGAGAATCGATGGCTATTTTTGATTTCAAGTCAACATGGACAGCAAATAGCCAGTGATATCTGATTAATCATAAAGGAATAAACATATTAATATTTCGAATGACTGCATAAAGTTTAGTAACGATCCGTTGCAGTTTATTTAGTTTTCTTGAAAATAATGAATAAGTGAAGGGAGTCAGGTTAGTGACTTTGACTACTAATCAGTAAACCCGAGTTCAAGCCCGGTCCACCGGAAAAAAGTTTGACTCAGCCATAATTTAGCCCCAACACCAATTTACATACATTTACACACACATGTAAACACATATATAATTCTTAGCTTAGGATCTACCTACATGAACAATGTTTCAAAAAAAAAAAAATAAAGTAAAAAAGAAAACCTCATATATCTAGAAAAAGGAATACAAATTTACTATTAAACATTTTATAATTACTAGTTAATCTGCCTATTATAGTCATTAGCGAGAAAAAATACGGTAATTAAAAATTCAATGATTCCTTTCTTTCGAGATGCAGTTTGTGTAATTAGCCTAATCAATTTTAAAGCTTAAATGGACTTTAATGAACAAGCAGATTCTTTTAAAAGCCTATACTATGAATTTATTAAATTCTTAATCAATTGTTCAAGAACGAGAATTTATGCATCTCAGGTACTAACTATGCTGGCGCCCTCATTTGGAATTGCCAACAACAATAAACTTTAAGATTTTTTTTTAAATTAATTTTCTTCTCTGTAAAAGTTGATCAAGTTAACAAGTTGTAACAACTAATAGGGTGATAAAATATATCGATTTTCTATAAAATAAACTGTGAGCTAAGAAAAGGTAATCAAAAACTACAAGACGCTAAATGTTTCACGATCAGATAGGGAACTTGTTAGAAGAGGTCATAAAAATACAAATGAATCGAGAGATACTTGATTATTCTATTTTAGGAATGGTTATCAAAATGATATTTTTCAATATTTATAAAGTCATTTTCCAATCGATAAATTCTCATATTCTACCTACCCTATTTTAAATATTAATCGAATCGATGAAAATTTTTTGAAATTGAACTGAGTGATATTTAGTAAAGTCTTAATTGAATTAGTGAAAGGAATTAAATTTTTAAGAATCAAAACTAAGATTTATCCAGAATTTTTTTCGTGGAACGTATCGTTTTTAGGGGGAGGGGGTGATAAATCTAGCGTGATGAAAAATTGCATCAGAGGAGGGGTTTGCATCCCATGCATGAATCAAATATCTATATATATAAAACTAAGGGTTTGTCTGTACATTGCTGAAAATCATGCCAAATTTTGGTTGCACATGCACACGTTTCAAGCAAAGTTATGAACGAAAAACCCTCAAAAAATTGCTGTATGTCTGTATGTTTCCGTGGTTTCCGCGAAAAGTTGGTCACGATTCTCGTAAAAACGGCTGAAGGGATTGTTATGAAATTTCATATTTGCATCAGATGTCTTCTAACTTACGTTTTTAGCTATATAACGTTTTGATATTTTGACCCCAAAAGGGGGTTTGAGGGGGCGCAAGAATGAAAATTATCAAATAACTCCTAAACTATTAACTCTACGGCAAATTTTATTATGAGCAAAGTTGTAGGGGATGTGATTTCTGACAACTTTTGCTTAAAAAAATTCCACCAAAAAACCACCTAAAAAGGGGGGGAGGGTCAAAATATGAAAATTCTTGCTCTTGGACCAAACTCAACCAAATTTTGTATACATAATTTGTGGGTCACAAGAAGGCTAGAAATGCAAAAACTAACGACCCAAAAGTGGGGGGGGTCAAAAAATGAAAATTCTTACCCTTATAGCAACTTAACCAAATTTTGTATATATAATCTGTGGGTCACTAGAAAGCTAGAAATGCAAAAACTGGGTGCGGGGGGTGGGTGCGAGGGTGGAGTGATGGTGCCGGGTTGGGGTGCATTGGGTGGAATGGACTAGGTGGTGACTTAGGGTATGGAGTGCGGGGTGATATGAGGGTCGGGGGGCGTAGCGGGGGTGGGGTCCAGGAGTCTAGGCGCGGAGGGAAGGGTGGAGTGGGGGTTTAGGTGAGGGTCCAGGGGCATAGTGGGGTGGAGGCGGGGGGTTCAGGGTGGGTGCGAGGTGGTGCTGTGGGCGGGGGTTAGGGTGCTGGGTGGGTTTCGGGAGGTGTGGTGGGTGGAGTGGGGTGTGAGGGTAGGGTTCGTGGGTTGGGGGTCCAGAGGGCGTGCTCCCTGGCTAGCAAAAGGGCCGCCAAATTCGGGCCTTGCAGCTAGTATATTATATATTAGTTCCAAATTTTTATTAGTAAGAAGTCAAAGAACTTACTTAGGTAGAGGCGACTTCCAATGAAAACCAGGCGGGTTTTCTACACTTAGATCGAGCATAAACTGTATAAATATGTTTATTTGGCTGCGACGTTTCTTATACGAGAAGCTTCTCAAACAAGAAATGTGGTTTTATTTTCTTTAGAATCTTAATTTATTATTTTTGTTTTATCTAGGGGTCTTAATATTCTTCTTCCTGTTGAATGGAAGCAAATGCTTGCTTCCATGACTGGGAGGTTTTTTACGAAGTGAGCTTGTTAGCCTCACGTCCAACCCCTTTTAGTCGCATTTTACGAAAAGCAGAGGATACAATGGACCTATTCTACCCCCGGTCCATAGGGGTCTCAGTGTGCAATAATTTTTTTACAATTAGCAGTTATTGGTACAAAGTCAGGAAATTTCGTAAATCAAATGGTGTGTTCACCACACGACTTTCACATTCTCTCTTATTTGAAATCATCGCGACACTCCTAATTTAGACCCCCTTCCTTTATTTCAATCGGATTTAAATTTATACACGACCAATAACTCATGACACTTGATAAGTAAACAATTTAAAAAAATCGTTATTGCCGTTTTTTGAGAAAATAAAAAAATAAAAAACTCTTTCATTTAAATGTCCACTTCCGGTGTTCTGATTTCAACCAAAAGCGTGGTGAACTTCTATCCTAAATCGAGCTAAGTTTCGAATTTCGTAGCTCTCGAGACTTATGGTTGCGAAACGAAGGGGGGTACATACGCAGTTACGCACTGACCAATAGATTTTTGGCCTCTAGACACCACAATATCCGGTTTTAATTCCTAAATCCGGTTTCCAACTATTAAGGGCATCGATTCCTACCAACTAGAAGTTACAAAATGATATTAACTTTTTTCATCTCTGAGATCTCAAAGTGTCAGGACCCAGGAAGCTGATCGCAATACTTCACATAACTATATTCTATAGAATAAACTATAGAATATAAATGTGAAAGTAAAAAGTCATTCCCAATAGGACTCGAAAATAATTCAAGAAAATAAGTTTCGAAATGTCGTGTATTCAGATAAGATTTTCTCATTAAAAATGTACAAACTAGGTGTTTTTTATGCGAATTTTTGTTAAAAACTTGCAAATAAACTATAAAATCTATGGTATACTTCCAAGTGGAATTCAAAAAAAATTTAATTATTTCTTAATATTAACATTGATAATTTAATTATAATAAATGATTATGCCTTTTATATTGACAGATAGGCATAAATCAGTAAATAAATAAAGCAAAGCTCTGGATATTGAATAAATAAGTAATCACGTGCGTTGAGCTTATATGACATTATCTATAGGCAATGAGAGTTTGTTTCATCAGGGAAAATCTTTTTAAAATGACTTTGCCTGATATTCGAATCATATTTTGTTTAGTAACAATAATTTATTCAATATATTCGAAAATTTAAACGTGGTCTTATGTTTATTCCCCTATCTAAGGTAAATTTTTAAAATGTATCTTTTATAAAGGCAATAACTTCAATATAATCTAATATGTAATATGAGCAGAGCGGAATTGGAAATTTTTAATCAAATCTTTAAACAATAATATTTTTCAATTTAAAACAGAAATGTTAACAATTTGTTTAAAGAATATGAAGGAAAAAATGGAATATTCAATATATTAAATTGTAAAAAAAAAAAAGAAAATGAGATTAATACAATTAAATATTTCTACGACCTGCCTGCAGGGCGGCTCAAGTATTAAATTCATGCAATATATTTTTTATTATTATTATTTGCTCCCAGTGTGATTAAAAACTTCTGAAGAAAAGTATTTTTAAAGTTGATTTTTTTCTATGTGTATTTCTGTGAGTCTGAAAGCGTATGTTTTAAAACGATGCCTATACGATAACTCAAAAACGGAAAGTCGGAGAGAGTTCGTTCTCATCCCAAAATGCAAGAAACTGATTAGATTTTGGGCTCTCTATCTTTAAAACATTCAGTTCAAAAATGAAGAAAACATCAATTTTTTCATTGATTTTATTGAGATTTTAAGGCCATGTAAAAGAGTCTGGAAAAAGATTCCACTTTTCGTCCATTTTATATTGAAATATTATAGCTGCTTGGCAATAAAGAACACTGAATAAAAATAAGTTAAGAATTGTATGGGTATAATGATATATTGCTTGTAGCGACCGTAATTTGTCTAACTACTTGGGTTATAACTACAACAATCTAATTGAGTACTTCGAGGGTATAATTTGAGTCTAAAGCGAAGACCAGATGCACTCTGTCAAAAAACAACTAGAACTTTTCATAGGTTCGGTTCTGTTTATGATCTCGGTTCAATTAGATAAAAAATGCGTTCCCAAACAAACCTTCTAAGGTTCGGTTAAGATATATTAAGTTCGGCTCGGTTCTTCGGTTCGTATACCTTCATTTCGGGCTGGCATTTAGGAGATTAAGTTGGCGTTGTGATTTTTACTGATTTTTTCTATTCTATTTAGTCTCCTGTCGATTGTCAATCAGTTACCATAAAGAAAATAAAATCTTTTCAATCAATTACCCGTTTATATTTAACGAGCAGTTATGGCATTGTCTAAATCACGGAACTACTAACTTTCTCGGTATAGAGAAAATTACTATAATTTCATTATTTGGAGGCTGGAGAATCCAATGTTGTCCTTTCAAAAGAGTTTGCTATCTCACATTCGTCAATATCTACAATTAAAATAAACTGCAACAGATCGTTGCTAAACTTTATCCAAATTCATTTGAAATATTAATATGTTTATTCCTTTATTATTAATCAGATATCAATTGCAATTTGCAGTTCATGTTGACTTTAATTCAAAAATAATGATCGATTTTCATTTAACAGTCGAGGAATAACAATTCTACATTCGATTTTTGACATTTCGGTTATTATTGGAAACCATTGGTGTAGACATGGAGGAATCGACTTAAAATAAAAAATAGCGATCGATTCTCATCTAATACTTGAGGAATAACAATTTTACATTATATTTTTGACCCTTCGATTATTATTGGTAACCATTGCTGAAGACATGGAGGAATCGACTTAAAATCAAAAATAACGATCGATTCTTATCTAATGCTAGAGGAATAACCTTATTGCATTCCATTTTTGATGTTTTGACTATTAATGGCAACCTCTACTGAAAACGTGGAACTCAAGCTTGAGTTGTTTACCAAAAAAGAATTTAGTCTTTTTGATTTTAAGTCGATTCTTCCCGCACGCACTTCCTGAAAAAATCGCAATTTTCGGCCTCACGACGAGACCCCATGTAATTTTTGGCAAAACCGTCACGTGCTAAAATTCAACCTAATTGAATACTACAATTTTGTTACTTAAATTGAGTCCATGGGTTCTGTAGTCTTTACCTGAAGACCCTTTGAAGTCGCGCTTGCCGCGAGACCGATTACAATACTTTCCCCATGCTTCGCAGTGGATAAGGTAAAAATTAAAACTAGATAGAAAATTGTTTTAAATTAAACATCTTGAAGACAAAAAGAATAGAAAATCTCAAGAAAAACGTAGAAGAGAGCTTTGTTACAGTAATTTAAAAAACAGCAATGTCAGAAGTTTTCTTTCTCGATAACAACCATTTTTACTATCAGTTACCAGTAGGTACCCACTTTCTCATTTAGTTAGGATTAGATCTGGTAAGATTAGATACTGTAAACACATTTAACTTTTGTTTAGTTTTGAATTCGAAAATAAATCCTGCTACATTTATTTTTCCTTCAGATATTGTTTCATTTAAGTACCTACCAATTCAAAACATTAATTTTATTAAGTATATAATTTTCTAAATTTTAGGGTTTATTTGGTCACACAAATTAAACAAATAGAGTAATTTCAGTTAATGAACAGATTTACTAGACAGTTTCGATCACCATTGGTAGACCATCGTCAATAGTACTCATCATATATTGTAAAATGTTTCATGTTTCTTTGAGGAAAACATGTCAGAAACTCAATTTTTTTTTATTTCTTCCAAAAACTTAAGTGACTTTTGTAGAATTTAATTTTATAAATTTTAGGGTTTATTTAGTCCCACAAAATAATAAATAAAAACAAAAAACAAATTGGGTTTCCAACATCTTTTACGCAAAGAAACATGGAACATTTTACAATATATGATTGGTACTACTGGAGATGGTCTACAGGTGGTGACCGAAACTGTCTAGTAAATCTATTAAATAAATTGTGTTAATTAACAGAAATTACTCTATTTGTTTAATTTGTTAAATTGAAAGTTTTTGCCAAGAGTAGCAGAATTTTTATACACTGAATTTTTATACACAGTGTTTAATTTGTGCAACTAAATGAACCCTAAAATTTATAAAATTAAATTCTACATAAGTCACTTGAGTTTTGGAAGAATTTCATTACCTAAGTATGGAAGAAGTCTCTTCTTAAAGTAAGTACGTACAAATAAATGCTCCAGTATAAGGCAAATGATATTGGGACGTGTGCTTAGTCTGACTTAAGAATCACAGTCCATAGATGGTCGTTATAAACGGACTGTAATATATCTAAGAAAGATATTTGATCTCAATTTGGATAGCAATATGTCATATTTGAATAAATTATCATCATTTTATATTATTATCATTTTTATTATATATATATATAATAAAAATAAAGTGAAACGATCACTTTTAGGATAGATTGAATAAAAAAAAAAAAAAAGAAAGAAGTAAAAGAAGATCCATTGAGAGCCACGTACGTAAAAATGAGATTTAAAATTAGACTGGAAATATATCTAATAAGGATCCAAGTTATAAAAATAAAAGCAAAATTCTTATCTCCTCTATTAAATTGCTTTTTTTCTTCGAGAAGACAGAAAAAAAAACAATACCAGATTTATATATATTCTAGAGGCAGCAAATGTTCTAAGCCGGTACGTTTTTTTCTTCAGCCTTATCGCGTATTGCGTTGCCTCATTTTTCTTAATTATTAGTTTGGAGCAAAAATAATTTCGGTTTTTAAGTATTGAATTTAAGGATGTATAAATCTTAGTTGAAAATTGTATATATTAATCAAAATAAAAACACTTGGTTTTTGAGTTTTGGTAGAGCTAAAGGTGGTATTATGGACTACCACTTTATTTTTTCACTATAAATACCTTAATTATGATTGAAATTTCCTGTAAACTTAAATAAATAAATTATATGATGTTTTAAATAAATAAAACATAAAATTTTTTCTTTAAAAATTATTTTCACACTATAGAAATAATATTTTTTTACAAAAGTTACATATTTTGAAAAAATAAAATTGTGATGATAATATGGGCTTCCCAATAAAAGACAATAGAGAGTAGTAAAAATTATGTCTAACAAAAAAAATAATTAACATTCTAGAGACCGCTTCTTCAGAAGGTTTACCAAGATGAACTAGTCTTTGCAAAGCAGTTCATGGTACAGAAAATTGCTTAGAAGCTTTTAAAAATCCCATTTTCTTTTCTGAAACAGCTTTAATGCAGATATCATGTCATCCTGATTCCAACATTTGATTTGATTTTTCTTCGGTAGATTCAGTACTTTGCGAGGCATTTAAAACAGAAAACCACACAAGTTTTGTAGAGGATGTAATATGGGGTAGTCCAGTTGGGTAGCCCATATAACCACCAAAGCGATTGGCCATATTACCACATTGGCCACCTTGGAAAATGAAGAATTACCATCAGTTAAAGACCACTTATAATTATTTAATTTGTAGAGGAATCAAATCCTTGATAATTAGACAATACGTAGTTATCAAGTTGTTAGGTAATTAAGCATAAGTAATTCTAATATAGCTGTAAATCCTTACCTTCCAAACTTTTAAAACAGTCAAAAACACAAACTGTTTCACCACTAACGTTCTCGATAACTGACTGCGCTAGCGCATCCTTGGTACTCTTAGAAAACTATTAATAATAGTTAAACTGTTTTCCGCAAGTATGCGCAGACTTGTTTGTCAGATATTAAGGTGGCCCATATTTCAACCCTAGTCCATAATACCACCTTTGCCTCTATATTCTTCTCAATAATTTGTTTCCGTGTCAGAATAGTGTGATTGAATAAAATTAAATTTAAAAATTTTAATACCAAATTTTAAATTAATGAAAAATATTGTCGAAAACAGCAGCATCTTGGGGTCAGCTAAAACAATATTACTTAATAAAAGAAAATGCATCGTTAAAGAGCCTCCCAAAAGGTTCCTCAATGTTAGGGGTGAATTTGTATTTGATTAATATATCTTGAATAAATGTCACCCTAATAGTTTTTTTTTTTTTGTTTTGAAAAATATTTGGATAAAAAAAGTTAATGCTGAAAACAATCAATATGCAATCAATTTCGTGACGTCATCACACGCTACCCTTGGATTATTTTCTTCTATTTAAAAATGTATAAATAGAGTTTTCAAACAAACAAAAAATAATTAAAAATTATGTTTAATTTTCTAGCTGTGGAAAAACTTTTTTCGTGATATGAAAAATATCAGTTTTGTTTCTTAAGGAGTTCGGGAATGTTCATCATTTTTACAAGAAAATTCTCAAATTTTTACCATCGATTCATTGATGTATTAAATATTTGTTCCCGAAATTTGAAGTTGATCGTCTGTCCCATTACCGAGAAATAAATTATTGTAAATTGTCCTTTTAACATGGAAGTAAATAGACCGAGCTTTTAAAAGGGCTATAACTTCTATACAAATTATACCATTTTCAACAAATTTATACAGATCAATAATTTAACTTTTATGAATCAAATGATACATCTTTCAATAGATTTGACAGTCTAATTAATTAGTTATTCATAAATGTAAAA